>JACXGJ010005463.1:0-39017 GCA_016801105.1 Esox niger
TGTCTATACCCTCTCTTCTCATCCTGTCTATACCCTCTCTACTCATTCTGTCTATACTCTCTCTCCTCATCCTGTCTATACCCTCTCTCCTCATCCTGTCTATACCCTCTCTCCTCATCCGCTCTATACCCTCTCTCTTCATCCTGTCTTTGTCTATACCCTCTCTCTTCATCCTGTCTATACCCTCTCTCCTCATCCTGTCTATACCCTCTCTTCTCATCCTGTCTATACCCTCTCTCCTCATCCTGTCTATACCCTCTCTCTTCATCCTGTCTTTGTCTATACCCTCTCTCCTCATCCTGTCTTTGTATATTCCCTCTCTCCTTATCCTGTCAATCTATATGCTCCCTTCTCTCTTCCGCCAGGATTTGGCTCTTTTGTAGACAAGGTGGCTCTTCCGTACGTCAGCCAGGTGAAAGCCAAGAAGAACAACCCCTGCCCCACCCGCTCTGACACCTGTCAACCTGCATTCAGTTTCCAGAACATTCTTGGACTCACTGACAATGTGGCTGAGTTCAAGACCAGGGTTAGCAACCAGATGATCTCTGGAAACCTTGACTCCCCAGAGTCTGGCTTTGATGCCATCATGCAGGCTGTTGTCTGTCAGGTAGGACTGTTATATCACCACTTGGACTGGGTACAAACATATCTTGAATAGACTATTATCTATTTCTATATTTTCCAGTTGGTCTGTTTTTCTCACACTTTCTTTATTTCTTCTCACCTTATCTCTGTTTCTGTATCATTCTGTTTATCTGTTTGTAGGTCTATCTCATTCTCTGTCTCTTTTGCTCCTTCTTTCCAGGAAGAGATTGGTTGGAAAAATGTCACCCGAATCCTGGTCTACACATCAGATGACACCTTCCACTTTGCTGGGGACGGCAAGCTGGCAGGGATATTTGAGCCTAATGATGGGACCTGTCATCTCCATGGCAGCATCTACAATGGCACTGACTATGTGAGTTATGAGGGATGGTCAGCATATAGATGTCCTTTTTCCAGTATTGGGACTGACGCTTTGGACAGTGTGTGGATATTCACTAGCCTTCCTCCCATGTGTCTCAGGACTACCCATCTGTTGGCCACCTTGCAAGGGTCCTGGCATCCAATAATATACAGCTCATCTTTGCTGTTACCAAGGAAAGCGTTGATGCCTACAAGGTTAGTCCTGATAGGTAAGATACTTAACAAAATTTGATTACAAATGTTCACAAAGTTGTTAAACCTCTGTCTCTCTCCCATACCTACATTTACACACACAAACATACACATACACACTTCTCTAGGCATTGAGTTATCTGATTCCTCAGTCAGTGGTAGGAGAACTGAAGAACGACTCCAGCAACGTGGTTGAGCTGATCAAAGACGCCTACAGTGTGAGTATCTTAATGGCACATTTGTTGAACAACATTAACTACCTGATACAGTGTAACGCTGCGATGACCACAATGGTAAAAGGCTTAAATGAAAATATGTACAAATGGCTATAAATAAAATCCTAGCCAAGAGATGTATTTCAAAGTCAGCATTATTTGAAACCAAGATGGTGAAGCTGTAAATAAAAGCAAGTCTGTTGTTATGGTCAGGAAACACTGCATACCAAAAACAGTAGAACGACACTATGCATCTGATTACCGATGTTGCGTATTGTGTGCACAGGCAGTTAGCATGGGAGGGTTTTCATACAACTCTGCAAAAAAGCTGGGACACTGTGTAGAATGTAATGGAAAGCTAAATGCAATGATGTGCAAATCATTTAAACCATGTATTCAGTAGAACATACTATATAGTCAACCCTCTAAAATTTTGAAAGGTTATTGTTTCTTGAAAAATAAATGCCCACTTTGATTTTAATGTCAGCAACACATTTCACAAAAGTTGGGACAGGGGCAACAAAGCTGGTCAGTAACATGATCGGGTATAAAAAGAGCCTTCCTGAAAGGATAAATCTTTCACAATTAAAGATGGGGAGGGGCTCATCACTCTGTAGAAGACTGTGCAGGCAAATAGTGCAACAATTAAAAAATAACATTTCAATATTCTCAATGTTAAGTTATGAAATCTCATCATCTGTGGTACATAATGGAATTAAAAGATTCAGAGAATCTAGAGAAATCACTGTACGCAAGGGACAAGGCCTAAAACCAATATTAGATGGCCGTGATCTTTGGGCCCTCAGACGACACTGCATTAAAAACAAACTCTATTCTGTAGTGGATCACTGCATGGGCTCAGGAACACTTCCGAAAACCATTGTCTGTGAATACAGTACATCGCTGCATAAATGCAAGTTAAAATTCTAACATGCAAAGAAGAAACCACATATAAACAAGGTCAAGAAGCACCACTGCCTTCACTGGGCCCAAGGTTTTTGGGAATCATGCACACAGCATCCTCTGGACTAAAGAGGAGAGGGACCATCCGTCTTGTTATCGGCGCACAGGTCAAAAGCCAGCATCCTTGATGGCCTGGGGTCGCATTAGTGCACATGGCATGGGAGCCTTGCACACATATGAAGGCACCATTAATGATGAACAATATGTACAGGTTTTGGAGCAACATATGCTGCAATCCAGAAGAAGTCTTTTTCAGGGAAGGCCTTGCTTATTTCAGCAAGTCAATGCCAAACCACATTCTGTCCGTATTACAACAGAATGGGTCCGTAGCAAAAGAGTCTGGGCGCTAAACTGACCAGCGTGCAGTATTGTTAAAAGAAGTGGTGTTGCAACACAATGGTAAACACATCCCAGCTTTTTGTGAAACAGTGCATTATATGTATAAATAGTGTAGAAGTACAAATTCATTTTGCTGTCTGAATTTCAAGAATAGTATGACCGTCAGTTTGCACTGAAATCACAATGGTTGTAGTTGGGCACATACAGTAGACAAACGTAATAGGACCCATGAACACTATCATGTTAAATATATACCATGTCAAATATTATTTTGTATAATATGATGCTGGATCAGTAACATTATAAGGCTATTTTGGTTGTCGTTGGTGCTTAAGATTTTGTAAATAAATTTAATTATAGATTTAATTACAAGACAGAAAGACTGTTATTGTAGAATGTGCCAGCTAATTACTATTAAAGAATATAGTAATGTGTAGTAAATATCTAGCCATGTTACTGTAGTGCAGCACTGTTCCTTTAATGCTCATTTTAGTTTTTTCTCAGGAATAAATGCTTGCTGTGGAATGTAGCATTACTGTCATGGTCAAGGACAAACATAGATATATAAATTAAAACAGAAATCGAATTCTGATAATATGCGTAACAGGGTGGAGTTGGTTAGTGACACACTCAATCAAGGCCGAAAAGTATGAAACTAGAAGACAGGACTTTGGACAACACATGGTGTTAGCAAATAGCATGATGCATTTTTCTGTGTCATGTGATTCGCTAAATAGGTGTCGGTAACCGGGCTGCAAGTATTTTGTGGGGAACTTGCCTAACTGATATCATTTTTAATATGTTGATTATAAGAGACGTATATTAACAAAATCCTCTTTAAAACTTATTTTAATTGTTATATTTGATGTGAAGTTTGGTAATCAGGAAGGTGGGACAATAGAAAAATGACATTTTAGGGGGTGCTGTATATTATTAACAATTATATTTACATTTTGTCTCAAGACAAGTATAATTTAGAAAACAATTGCATGTGTAGTATTTTGTGCAAGGATTATTTAATTTCTTGGGTGGTACAGAGAATGTCCTCCATTATAAATATTTTTACAATGCAAAATGCATGTAGAATGTATGATGTATGTACATCTAAAACAAAAATCAAGAAAATCACATTGTAGGATTTTAAATTATTATTTAGCATTTTATTGCATGACATAAGTATTTGACACATCAGAAAAGCAGAACTTAATATTTGGTACAGGAACATTTGTTTGTATAACAGAGATCCTACGTTTCCTGTAGTTCTTGACCAGGTTTGCACACAGTGCAGCAGGGATTTGGCCTGCATATGGACCTTCTCCAGATCCTTCAGGTTTCGGGGCTGTCGCTGGGCAATACGGACTTTCAGCTCCCTCCAAAGATTTTCTATTGGGTTCAGGTCTGGAAACTGGCTAGGCCACTCCAGGACCTTGAGATGCTTCTTACGGCGCCACTCCTTAGTTGCCCTGGCTGAGTGTTTTGGGTCGTTGTCATGCTGGAAGACCCAACCACGACCCATCTTCAATGCTCTTACTGAGGGAAGGAGGTTGTTGGCCAAGATCTCGCGATACATGGCCCCATCCATCCTCTCCTCAATATGGTGCAGTCATCCTGTCCCCTTTGCAGAAAAGCATCCCCAAACGATGATGTTTCCACCTCCATGCTTCAAGGTTGGGATGGTGTTCTTGGCATTGTACTCATCCTTCTTCTTCCTCCAAACACGGCAAAGAATTTTTTTGTCTCATCAGACCACACAACCTTCTCCCATTCCTCCTCTGGAACATCCAGATGGTCATTGGCAAACTTCAGACGGGCCTGGACATGCGCTTTAGCAGGGGGATCTTACGTGCACTGCAGGATTATAATCCATGACCAGGTCCTGCCGTGTAGTTCTGGGCTGATCCCTCACCTTCCTCATGATCATTGATGCCCCACAAGGTGATATCTTGCACGGAGCCCCAGACCAAGGGAGATTGACCGTCACCTTGAACTTCTTCCATTTTCTAATAATTGTGCCAACAGTTGTTGCCTTCTCACCAAGCTGCTTGTCTATTGTCCTGTAGCCCTCCCTAGCCTTGTGCAGGTCTACAATTGTATCCCTGATGTCCTTACATATCTCTCTGGTCTTGGCCATTATGGAGAGGTTGGAGTCTGTTTGATTGAGTGTTTGGACAGGTGTCATTTATACAGGTAACGAGTTCAAACAGTTGCAGTTAATACAGGAAATGAGTGGAGAACAGGAGGGCTTCAAAAAGAATAACTAACAGGTCTGTGAGAGCCATAATTCTTACTGGTTGGTGGGTGATCAAATACTTTTGTCATGCAATAAAATGCCAATTAATAATTTTAAAATCATAAAATGTGATTTTCTATATTTTTGTTTAAGATTCTGTCTCTCGCAGTTGAAGTGTACCTATGGTAAAAATTATAGACCTCTACATGCTTTGTAAGTAGGAAAACCTGCAAAATCAGCAGTGTATCAAATACTTGTTCTCCCCACAGTATGTATTTATAGATACACATTTACGAAATGCATTTCATCTTGCAGTCACCAAAATACTCTAACGTACTGTAGCCACCTTGGTAAGACCACCACTCGCTTCAAAAATACAGCTCCGGAAATCATTGAGAGACCACTGCACCTTTTGCGTTCCTTTCCAAATACATTAAAAAGTTAGGTTTTGAGTGAGGAACAGAACAGTTAAAATTATGTGATCACTGCAAATTGAATGCTTCTGTTCCTTACTCAAACTTTTTTGGAAAGGAAAAAAAAAGGTTCTGTGGTCTCTTAATTTTTTCCGGAGCTGCATATTTCCCAAAAATATTATAAAATATATTTTGTATGTATTTTCAGATACATTTTCAAATTCATCTAAACATTGTTTCATACATTTTGTATGCATTTTGTAATATATTTGTAAATGTATTCTAAATGCATTAATTACATTTCCTTAAATACATTAATTGCCTTTTTTTTATGTATACATAATATGTTTGAAAGAATATATTTAAAATGTATTGGTTTTCCATATGGGACATTTAAAAATGTGTGGGATATGCTACGGGCGCACAGCTGAAAGAAGGATTCGTGCAAACAGTTTGATGTTTTTAGGGAAACTTTTCTGTCTATCATTCTGACATTTGTGGATGGGCCTCATGTCTTCACAGAGACTATCCTCCACCATCTTGCTGGAGCACCATGGAGCCCCACAAGGTCTGGATGTGACCTACCAATCAATCTGCACCCCTGGAGGAGGAGATAAAACCCAATGGCAGAGTAGGGGCGAATGCAAGAATGTCAAGCTCAACCAGAAGGTCTGTCTTGCCACAAAGCAAGGGTTGGGAGATGTGGGCAGGAACCTGATTTAAAAAAGGAGAGCGAGGCTCATGTCTTCAATGTATGTACCTGATGAACTGTCAAGTAAATGTATTGAGAAAAAAGAAATACACAATGTTTGGCACCCCTAAGAGTCCTTATGTACCAAATTGAAGGGAAGTATTTCCCATTTGTACATGCATTTGTTTATAGTTCTTCTGAATCATTAGGAATCCTTGAATGGAAAATCCACCGCCGGACTTTATTTGAGGTCTTTTTACAGTCTCTTGTAACATTCCAGGCCGGAGGCCGGACACAGGTGAAGAGAGAATGGAGGACATTTAGTAAAATAACTAATCAACAAAACAGAACAGAACAACAGAACAATATGTGTGATATACCCCCTAGTATATGGGAACCATAACATACTAGGACATATTGGTTTGTTGGTGATGAGGTGGTATTGTGAGGGCAAACAGTGATCACAGACACCAGAAATGCCATTCAAAGAGAATGTTTTTTTACTATCTGTTCTTTTGACAAACACCCACAATAACATGGGGAAAGTGTCTGTGCAGGGTCAAAGCAAAAAAAGTATAAGGGGAAAATCTCCAGTAACTTGTCTAACCGACTTTAGACAATTTAGACTGTCTAACTACCATACATACAGGGAGTGGTCCACCCAGAATCTTGCATTAGGCAGATATGTATTGTGGACTATGGCTGGAGATATATGGAGAGACAGAGTCCACGATTTGTATTTATGAATGCACATGATGTTCTTGTCTAGTGTATTGGACAAATGTTTTGTTTTTGTTTTTTTATATATTGTGTCTTTCCTTGCTCCCAGATTGACTTCCAGGTGAAGCTGAACATTTCAACATGTCTGGATAAGAAGTCAAAAGAAGAGTTTTTTCTCAAACTGCAGGGCATTAGTGAGACCCTGAAGATCTCTGTGGAAACCCTGTGTGAATGTGAATGCCATGACAGTGAACAAAAGTCCATACACTGCAACAAAAATGGGAATCTCAACTGCGGCATTTGCAGGCAAGTCTGTATTCTGATTACATTTCCTCATGTTCTAGTTACACTGTGGTCATGAAAACAGCTGCTCTCCATAGATTTAACTGTTTCAACACTAAATAGGGTTTGTTGGAGTATATGAGCAGACCTCCTGCACCACCACATTTTCCTGCTTCTCATAAAATGACTCCACACTCACAGCTAAAAGAAAATGCAGCTCGATATTTGCTCCTTGATTGTTTGTTTAAAATATAGTTTAACACTATCTACTTTTTTTGACCATGTACTGTAGGCTACCGTTTTATTTTGAAAGGGGCAATCTGAGAATATTTTAACATTCAGCAGGTCATAAGCTACACCCTAATCTAAAGAATAGTGATGAAGCAAACAAATATTACTAGCAGAACATGCACAGAGATCCTGCCTGTGTTGGAGCAAGACTGCCTCTCTAAATGTTAAACCTTCCCCAGCCAAATGACGCGCTCTCCACTATGCTTCAAACACACTGACACGGTCAATCCAAGCTGTAGGGGTATTCATAACTCCCCTCCAACACCACTCGGTGTCCTTTTGCCAAATGTATGTATCAAAGTTAAGATTAAAACCTCAGTGAATTCAAGCCAACAGTTGCGTGAAAAGTGATTGATCAAAGTGTTGTTGATACAGTATATATGTATATACACTATATGGCCAAAAGTAGTTGGACACCCGAACATAGCAGCTAGGTAAACTTGTTGGACATCCAATTCCAAAAACCAAGGGCATTAAAATGTTATTGGCCCCCCCATAAGCAGCTATAACAGCTATAACCTGGGAAGGCTTTCCACAACATTTTGGAGTGTCTCTGTGGGAATTTGTGCCCATTCAGCCAAAAGAGCATTTGAGTAGGCCTGGCTAACAATTGCCATTGCAGTTCATCCCAAAGGAGTTCAGTGGGGTTGAGCCCGAAACTCTGTGAAGGCCGCTCAAGTTCCTCCACATCAATAATTTACACCACTCTAGTAAAACGCTTGGCAATTTGCATGTTGATATGAGGCTTGCCTACAGTTGCTCGAACATGTAACCCCATTTCTTGAAGCTCGTGATGCACAGTCGTTGTGCTAAAGATTCTTCCTGAGGCAGTTTAGAGCTCTATGGTTAGCGATGCAACAGATGATAGGCAATTTTTATAAACTTTGCACTTCAGCGCTCGGCAGCCACATTCCTGTGGTCTACCACTACATGGCTCTGCTGTTGAGGGGCAATGGGTGTGACTGAACTCAATAAGTAGTAGGGTTGTCCGCATACTGTTGGCCATATAGTTTATGTAGGGCCAGAAACATTTCCAAGCCATATAATAAACCAAAAGGTGCAGATTCATCTGTTTTTTTATAGTTCTTCTAAAATGTGTGCCCTGTAGTTGTGACGAAGGTTACCTAGGACAGAGTTGTATGTGTAAGCAACCTAAGGACATGACCTCTGACAACTCCATGGACGCAAGCTGTCGGCCAGACAACTCTTCGCAGCTGTGCAGTGGGCACGGAAGCTGTGAGTGTGGGGTTTGTTCATGCCAGGGCACGCATCGTGGCTTGTATTGCCAGTGTGATGACAACAGCTGTGCCCGCCATAATAACTTGCTTTGTGGTGGTGAGTAAACTATAACAGTTCCGTGCATGTATTTTGATTGGCTGTGCAATGTATTCTTTAGCTGTACCTTATTGATTAAATGCAAGTACATCAAACACTGAAATCAATGAATCTGTCTCATGTAATCCCTGTGTCATACTGGAATAAGATGGGTGGGGCTTCACTGAAAATGGCATGCATGACATCACATCATTATGGGCCAGGTGGGAGTGGCTGCAGTGAACAAAGAAGGCCATGTTGTCAACGTGCGTTTTTAATTGCAAGGCCCAGAAAGGGATACACGTTTTATTAGAGATGTACTTACAGTCCATGTCAGGGCATCCCAGGCATTTGTACATCTTAGACGGCAGGGCTTTTGGCAGATTCAAGCCTTTGTCTTTCAAAATTATTGTCTCTGTCCTGCCTCCTAAACCTTGACAATAATGCAGTAAGTGCAAAACTTCAGTTTAGATGATACAAACGCAGTAACATATTCAAATTAATTTAAATTAATTAATTGTCAGATAATAGATATGATTGCACTGTCTTTACATCAAATGTCTGACAGATTTCTAGTCTTTCCAATGAATTAGACAATTAAACAAGCCATAATAGCAACCAAAACAAGTCAGTAACAATGGAAATTAATTGAAAAATGCTAAATATAGACTTATTTTTGTTCTTGCAAGCGTGCGTCCTTAGATTGCTAGTCTGTATTGTTTATTAAATATGGGTAGGTCAAACTTTTCACTGTGCTTCAACTGTTCAGAGTTAAATGGAAAGTGATCTGTGTGCCGACCTGCCTAATATTGGACATCGGAGGACACTAGCGTAACCACTAGAGCCTATTCAATTAATGATATGTGAGGAGTGAGATGTCTGCTCTGTAGGCTACCATACCTATGGTCTATATTTGGAGTCACACCATTCTGATTCCTCACCCCCAGCAGTTTCAATCCATAAATGGTTTGATTTATTCTGATTAATATTCAGCATTTTATTATGTTCAGAACGAGTGCTGGACAACAAGTTATTACTTTACTTAATGCCTTTAGTCGATACCATCAACACTGGGCAAATCAACATTTTGAAAATGACTGTGGAATTCAGAGATTCATTTTGCTTCTTTAGCCTGAAACCAAACAGCGTAATCAGCATTCAACATCTCCCTGCATGTGAAAGTAACTAAATGACTCTGCTGGGTCACAGGTCTGAGAAACTCTCATCAGATCTTCTGCAGTATGACACAGATTACAAGAAAGACATCTGTATATTTGGCCCAGTTGGGTTTGCCAGATGTTTGCTCCCTGTCTACTGCAGGTCATGGGGAGTGTGACTGTGGAACATGCAGGTGTCATCCCAACTACACGGGCTCTGCGTGTGATTGCTCCACGTTAACAGACCAGTGCAAAACTGCTGGTACCCTGTGCAATGGCCATGGGAAATGCCAGTGTAACCAGTGCCAGTGCTACCCAGACTTCTTTGGATTTAACTGTTCCAATATTGCTGAAGCATGCTCAACATTCAGGTGAGTACAAGAAATGTACTTCATAAGTATGAACTGAACTTCCAGGTTGCCAAAGCATAGGACTTAAATCATGAACTTTCAGGAAAAAGTCACACTACACTAATGCTTTGTGTGCACTGAAATGTGTATGTATGTGTACAATTTCAGGACCTTATTTGTAAAGTGAGGACATATTTGGCAGTCAAAAGGGGAATAATGACTAATATCAACAACCCCGTTTCCAAAAAAGTTGCGACGCTGTGTAAAATGTAAAATGAAAACAGAATGCCATGATGTATAAGTAATTTAAACACTATATTCAATAGAAAATAGTACATCAAATGTTGAAACTGAGAAATGTTATTGTCTCTCCATATTGTTCTCAGTCTCATTGAATATTATAGAAATAGTGGATTTCATGACTATTTTTGAATGTCTTTTGTCATCTTTATGCATAAAAGATAGGTTAGGATTAGGTTAGGGTAAGGTTTATGGTAAGAGTAAGAGTAAGCATTAGTAAAAACAGGACATTAAGGGCAATCCGATTTTGTCTCCCCATTGTGAATTCTATGTAACTTTGTGTGCGTGTGTGTTTGTATATCTTTGTCTCTTATCCAGTCTTTACATTACATTTCTAGGGATTGTGTGAAAATTCGGTTGGATTGTAAAGCTGGCCTACAAAGTAACTGCAGTGGTGAACAATGTGACATATTCGAATCCGAGCAGAAGGATGAATCACATGTATTCTCCTGCCAGCATGATTCCTTCTCCTATGAACTAAAGCCTCAACCTGACGGCAAAATCAAAATCTTCTACGCAAGACTGCCCCGTGAGACCATACCGTACTCTCATTACCATGAATCACTTTCAAGATTTTAATCTATCATGTACTATGTACTAATAACTAAGTATCTTTCTGGCTTACAACTTTCACCATTACTATTCTACAACTACTCACTGGTGCTGGAGTTTTGGCACACCTAAAAGAATCACTCCAGTTACATACTAAGTTCTGCGCTTTTCTGCTATGGTTATACAGTTATACAGCATAAATTGCACAACTACCATTCAGATCACAGATCTCTGATATGCAATTGTATCATGAGCAAGCAATTTCATCTACAGTATGACCAAAATCCCTTTCTTTGGATTTTTTATGCACATTGTTATATATTGATTTATTCATCATTTGGCATGACAGGCCTAGTCAAAACACATACTGTACTTTGACCTCCTCCAATCCCCCAGCAGGCGTTGTTGACAAGACCTACGCAATCATTGGTGGCTCTGTGTCCAGCATCATCTTCATTGGTATTGCAATTATTCTCATAAGCAGACTGATGCTGGAGGTCCACTACCGGAGAGAGTATGCAAACTTCGTCAAAGCACAGAAGGCTGAAGTCTGGAAAGATGTGAGAGAAAAAACAGCACACATATTACAATGAATAACAATGGCTGAGTTCACAAGGATAGACAGGTTCAAACCTTTTTCCCATTAACTGGTGTTTTGACCAATCATATCTGACATTTTCCATGTCATATATTTTGGGGATGATCAGGTTTGTCAAAAGAACAGTTAGTGAAAACATTAGATTTGGGTTGCTTTGCCTGTTGGAAGCAGCACATGAATGACAAATCATCAGGTAAACTAGTTGCTTTTATAACCAAATACCTACATATTCTTCTCAGTCTGATTGGATATTATATTAATATTGGACCTCATCACTACCAAAAAATTTACTCAATTACTTTTTAAAAGTCAATTTCAGTACTTGATGTTCTCTCACCCTGAAAGTAGATGATGGATTTAGAGGTTTAGAGATTTAATTAATCACCCATAAAAAATGTCTGCTAACATTAGACATTGCAAGCAAAATGTTCCTAGAAGCAATGTGGCAGATTTATCTTGAAACCAAATATGGAATGGATATTAGGTGATTTGGGATGAATATTATAAACATGTTAAAACATTACTTCAATTACTTTTTGCTAGAGATGGCAAAAATGCTCATTCTTGGACTGTGAGAATATTTCTGGTCCAGAATAGATGTATGACTTCTGGAACGTAGGTTGTAGCCTGACTGCATATGAATAACCTGGTTTCATGTGAAATAGATTTTTTTTTTGTTTAACTGAAACATTGATTGCAAATGTATCTTTACCCATATATTTCTTTCATGGTGATGAACAATCTAGCATTGTTTGAAAGTTGGAAAATACAACTTTAATGCAAGATTGGTTATGTGATATTTTGAGATTGATTCTTGATAACACACTGCTTGCTCTTTAACTAAATGTCTCCTTTGTTTGGTGATTTTATTTCAGACCCACAATCCCTTGTTCCAGGATGCCACAACCACAATTGTGAACCCCATGCACATTCAAGAGGACTAATCCAAACTGAAAATTCTGAAAACAAAAAAACGGTTTACAACAAACAGTTCCAAGCTTGTAATCTGTTAATTATGTATATATCATATCATAATGTCATGTGGAACCTTTTGTTACATTCTTTCCCTTTAAGGGGGAACCAATATAGATGAACTTGGTTAAACTTAGGTGCATCTATTAATCTTGTTGTACCAAGCTTTAAACCTAGTTTTAAATTAATCTCAGTTGAATGTAATCCTAAATAAAATGTAATTCAGTGTTTAAATCCAGCTCAAATAGATGTAATCTCAGATAGATGTAAACTATGTTGCTGCAACACAATCGTATGGAATAAACATTCTATTATTTTTGATGACAGTATAAATGTGGCTTTTTGATTACCCATCTTGAAATGTGACTTTACTTTCATTATTTTAGTTTTAGTTTGAACAAAGAATTTGTCACAAAAATTTTAAAAACATAGGATGTATTGCACTTACACCAATGTTCCATATGGACATCTGCATCCTCTGGAGATGTTGTAATTTATTTACTTCAACGCATTTCCTTATATTCACTGTAACTCAGTGACATTTCTTTTATTGTTGCATGTTATATTTTGGTTACTATATTTTCTTTCCTCTAATAACACATTTTGAATGATAAACTGTCTGTTAAGTGTATTCATAATGTAGACTGTAGGCTTTCTGGGTGTTTGATATTGTACCGTTTTTTGTACAATGAAGTAATTTGTCGTGTAACTGGCAGAAAACAAGGTCCTCTGAGTCCTTCATGCGGAATGTTTTGTAATCAAGAAAGGCTTTTCCACATTGTATTGTTAACATTTGCAGATAATTTTTCACTTGGACATTGTAGACTTTTATGTTGATCACAAGCAAACATTTCGGATCAACAGTCTACAATGTCCAAGTAAAAAATTATGAGCAAAATGTTCTAAATGCATAACAAATATTGAACAGAAAATAATTGATTGCAAAAGTATATCATATTTTAATATAATATATAATAATTGTATTGTGTAGTTACTAGATCATTTAGAACTGATTAAATCAAATTAAGATTAGATTAACTAGATAATTTGGGTTCAAAAGTGTATTTTTCTTTGACAATTCCTGGTGACACACATTACTCTAAACAGTGACCTATTTTTAGCGATGAATGCAGTCACATCGAAAAAAGTGAAAACCGAATGGAAAAAGTACTGTGAGTACATTACACACATCATTTTGCAATATAGAACAGGGTTGACTACACATTCCAGCGCTGTAGGTGGCGGTATGCACCTAAATCGTCTCTTCGTTTACGATTACAACACCATAGGAGAACACGACCAATTTAATGCACTCTGATTGGCTGCACTTTTGTTTTAAAAACAGTGCGCGAGTTTTCGTCTGAATGTTAATTGTAGTTTTAACGAAACTATTATCTTTTTCATATTGTGGCTAAAAATGAGCAAATGCCGTTACACGAGTCAACTAGTTAGCTGCCGATTGGTTCGTCAAATGAACTAGTATTTCGAGTGTTTATGTTGTCAGTTCAACATGTTAAGTTAGCTAGCTAATTTGGCTACTACAGTACTGTTATGGCTAATGGTAGCTAGTAAACTGAACAGCCCACCTTTACCAGTTGTTAGCTATACTTTACATTTAATTGTTTTGTAGATAGGAAAAATGATACTTTTAAAGGTTGACGATTACATCAAAAAGACAGCTTGTTCAAAAGGGATAAGGCTTCTGTATGAAGACTTAAAGGTGAGTGTTCATCACACATTCTAGCAACAGTGTTGGGAATTTAGCTAACGTCATTACACAGACAGTATTTACGTAATCCTTACATTTGACTGCCTAGTTTGCTTCTGTACCGTAACTGTTCCTGAGGGGCTCTTATAACATTCATTCGTCTCATGAATTAAATTTGATGTTAGCTATAAATATCGAACAAGTATGTCTTTTGAATATTAATAAAGCTTAATTACACAATTTCTCTTGTAATTTCTACAGACGTACATGAGAAATGAACCTGGGCCACAGGGCCGTCTATTGTGTGACCGAGTTATTAGGGCTTGCAACCACCAACTGGGAGTTGGTCCCCTGGATAGTGACCACATTGATGGACTCCTAAAGCTGGTGGAGCTCGCCCTCCGAGGCTATGATATCTCGAGAGAGAGTCTGGTACAAAGCTCCCCTTTGTATATGGAGAAAATCACCTATCACATTCTAAAGAAACTTGTCTCTTTGGGTTTGCACCGTCCCTGTATCCACATGGGAAGCCTGCTCTACCAGAGACTAGTTCCGGCGCCTCAGGTAAGGTAGATGGTGTTAAGGAATATTATTTATTCCAAACATGAATGTTAGGGTTTGCAAAAATATTTTGGTCTTGTGTGACCCACAGACCCAAGACTGCTGTACGCTAGTGCGCAGCTGCTTTGCTGTGTTGTGGACCCGACTGTCTGCTGCCCAAGATGGCTCCTGTCCAGACCCAAAGGAAAAACTCAGCCGCCAGATGCTAGCGCTGAGCTTCCTGCTTCTGTTAGACAGGGATTGCACACCGACCACCTCCTGCTCCAAAGCCCCCTTTTATGTGGAAGATGCCCTGGTTGAGTTTGAGAAGGGCTGTGAGACTCTGACTAAGGAAGATGCGTCCTTCATCCTGCAGGAGACCCACAGTTATCTCCTGTCCTCCTGCCCTAGTGAAAGTGGCCAGAAAGGGGAGCCCTCTGAGCAGCGCTGCCTTTCTACACTCAGTGAGGTGGTGCTGATTGTCTCCAAGCTCCTTTTGAAGGCAGGTTTCTGGAGCATGGCTTCAGGGCTATTGGAAGGGTCCTTGGGAAAGGTCTCAAACTGTCCTCACACAGTAAGTCCGGGGCTGGTGCTTGGCAAATGGGCAGTAGACATTTACCGGTCCATGAGTCACGGACAGGAGAATGGGAGGGCTTTCACGCAGTGCGCTCGAACCCTGCGGTCTCTTCCTGACACCCTGGTGGAACGGGAGGCCTGTGTGGTCTTGGCGGGGTGCCGTATGGTGGTGTCTGCTGTGGCGACAGGCCAGGTGCTCAGTGGAACTGTCCTCCTGGCATGGTTCTCCTTTCTGGAGGAGTACCAGGAGCTCATTCAGAAGAGAATACAAAAGGTTAGTGGCATTCATTTATTTACCACAAACATTACGTTTGTCTGTTGTCACTGTCTCATGACAGAGTGTACATGTGTTTCCTTGTGACCCGTGGACAGGACTTAGCAGCTCAGTCTGAGGGGAATAGACTCCAGCAGTCCCTGTGCTTATGTATGTCTCAAGGCTTTGTGTTTGCCTATGAGAGCATGCTGGCCTCACAGGTAAGGATGCTTTCTCTCTAAACTAGATTATCCTTTTATTTCAGAAGCAGTTGATCAGAATCTTTGTTATTGGGTCTAATTACATGTCGCTCTCTTCTAACCAAGGGGCTTGTTATTAAATGTACCTGTCACAGTGCAAGTGGAGTGCAGCAGCATTAAATGCCCTGTCTTGGTGAAACTAATAAAGATGAATCAATCAAATGTATTTCTATAGGCCTTTTTACATCAGCAGTTGATGCGTTGGTGCACAGTGGCTAGGAAAAACTCCCTAAAAAATGTCCTGAACCTAGAGAGAAACCTGAGTTAGAGGGTTATGCAGTCCTATCCAGGTCAGAAGCATGACCAGATGGAAAAGGACAGGGAAAACCCAGGGGGAGATGGTCAGCGGCGTGGCCGCAGAAATCATCAGGTATCGTCTTGATCTGCAACACAACCAGGAAGGCTTTGGACAGTGACAGCTAATGAACCCTTGGAGCTTGGTACTCCTGAGGTGTGGTCCAAGGCCTCATGTCCTCCTAAGATAGAATGGTGCAGTAGACAAGGAACATTTAGAGTGCATTCCTAAGAATAACATGGGTTTACAATGGAGAAGAACTGACCCTACCCCCTGCACAGTAACACAACCTTGTAAAACCTTGGGGCTGAGAGATGCATAGATTTTTATTTGATGTGCATTATTGGAGTGTTAATGTAGGGTTTCATGTTGTAGCTTGAGAATACTGAGACACTAGACCGAGTGCTGCTGTACTGTCAGGCAACGGCTGGCCGGATGATGATTGAACTGCGCAAGCTACCCAGCGATAACATCAGCAAAGCAGGTGCAACCACTTATCGGTGTAAAATCCTAGTAGCCTTTACGAATTTGTGCCTTTGGTATGAAATAAATGTTACCTCTCAACAGCTTGCTTCCTTGTTTGTTGTTTCCCTTCTGCAGTGACCACAGTTAGTAACCTGGTACGTGGTCTTTATAATCGTCGGCTGTACGACCAAGCCTTCACCTTGATAGAGATTGTGTGTCAGGAGCTACGCAAGAACTGCCCTCCCTCCCTACCTGTAGATAAGGTAAGTTAACAACCATGCATTTTATTCATTGTTGTTTGTATTAATTGTAGTCATTGTCTCGCAATCATACAAAATGCTATAAAGTACAACCAATTATAAATATTTGTTTCTATGTTTAAATGTAATCTGAATAGTAATTAATTTCCCCTTCAGTTAAACAGGTCTTTCATGATGGCAGTGCAGAGTTTGAGGCATGCTGGTCATCTGGAGCGGGCGCTGGATTGGGTCATCATGTGGCTGCAGGCTCTGGGGCCAGTAGAACGGCTCACACTGCATATGACTGAACCTGTGTCCCTGTGGGTCAAGACCAAAGCTGATGCCTCCCGGGCTGGACTTGAGGACACACGCCTCAGGTGGGCAATGTTCAGAGAGCCGTAAAGGCTGTTCACACTAGAGGAACACTAGATCTTAATGATCTAATACTGTCTTCAAGAATAAATTATGGAGAGTAATAGTTTCACCTATTACGTTTGCTTAAGCAATCTGCTCATGTTTCCTACTGAATAATTTTTACTCCTTCAATATTTTGTGAGTTCCTCTTTGTCATTATGGCCTTGCCTTAACCAAAATTGCTGTGCAATAGTGCTTCACATCTTGGATTTCTTTCTACACCAGAAAGTTTTCACAAGTACTCGTAGGTGAATTAATTCCCCAGCCAACAACTGCGATTGCCAGTCCTGCAGCAACAAGTTGCTGGAGCACAATGGTGTCGTGGAAAATCAACCACCCTTCACTAAAAACAAATGCACTTCAACTCAGGACTTTGTGAATCCAATAGACTTTAATAAAAATCATACAATAATGACAGACATTAAAGCCAGGTCCTTGTGCAAATACACCCCTAATGATCTAAGTCCGGACCATGGCTTGTATACAGAACTTTCACACATTACGCCATCTGACTTTGTCTGGTTGGCAACCCCCCTGAGTGGGGTGCGCTTCTTATCTTCTACCTCCCTGAGTGCTCGTTATTTGCGACAGTAATTCACATCCTCTTTATGGTTCATACTTGGATCATGTCCATCATTGTCCACAAAGTAAGTGTTACTTTAAGCCCATGGGCCACACTCAGGTCATCTCTTATCACAGAGTACACTTTATGACCAGCTCATGGGCCGCACTCTGTACACCCCAACAGTCGATACAAAGGCAGTACACTTTAGAAATGCCCCTCTCTGGGCTCAAGGTAA
The DNA here is from genome assembly GCA_016801105.1 of Esox niger. NCBI lineage: Eukaryota > Metazoa > Chordata > Actinopteri > Esociformes > Esocidae > Esox > Esox niger. The sequence continues at coordinate 18,096 of JACXGJ010005463.1, forward strand.
TTGCCTGCTCATGACCGTCTCTCAGCATAAGACACATATATTATGATGAACATAAACATTATCTGTATGTGTAATTCGTCCTATCTCAGAAGTAATTTACTGTGTGTGTGCATTCCACGTTAATGTTTCTGATAAAACTACATGATTATACATTGCACATTAATATTTTCATAAGTATAAGGTTATTTATGCATTTTATAGAATTATTGGCCACAATGGAACAAGTCCACCCTATGCCGTGATGATTCTAATTGAACCAACCTGTGCTGGGTATTGTTGGTGTCGTAACCAGGATTCAAATACTTTGCTTAAATAATGCATCTGCTCTTTCCATTTTTTTTGCATAATCCAGTTTGATTTGATGTGGCCTTTTGCTATTCTTGGCTTCTGACTATATTCTGAATATCAACTAAGGCTGTCGGGGTTAACACCCGCAATTTAATTTGAAATGCTTGATACACTGCTTTTTTGCAGTGAATATATATTTTTTGCCTCAGAACCATACTCTAAGCTCTTGTGCTTGTTAGTCAAGGTGCCAATTCTTCACTTGGTGTGGAGCTGTCCAGTGTGCCTTTGACACCCAGCTGTGCTACCACAGTCTACTGCAGTAAAGGCCCCTCTCTGGGCCCCAACCTAACATTGTGGCCTAAGACTCCGCTACAGGACCTTACCTTAAAGTTTAGGTGTGATTCTGGATTGGCTCAAAGTCCTGTATTTCAAGCAGTTCTCCAGATCGACTGGGCTGATTGGGTTTTATGCTGAAGCCTATTAAGTCAAACGCCACGTACAGCTCAAGTACTATGGCTTCGTTACTGGTGTTTAATTTTGTTTGTGCAATTGTAATGAAGCATTTGTCATTAAAAAGCACCGGACAATTCATGTTACGCATGTTTTATTGATTTTCCCATCAGCTGCACAAATGTCAGCCCACAAAACACTGAGCTAACCAGAAAATATTCAATGATGTCCCTTCTGTGTTTTGTGAGGGAAAGAAAGCTACAAAAGTCTATTACGCAAACAAGAAACCAGGCAAGCGTAGTTCAGCCGGTCTGCAATTATGTGAAAAATGTTATTGCCCTCGCTAGATGTGTACCCAGGTCTCACGCAAGAGAGACCCGGGTGTCTGTGGCAGACACTACACCATGGTGCTACAGTTGGTATAGAATTTCATTTTGTCAGGCATTAACATCACGTCAAGATTAAATTTTTCGCTAGACAAGCACTGTGTTAAACTGACTGTTAAGTTTACCTCCACCATAAATGGTATTTATGAACTGTATGCTGCTGGCCTTTTGCTGCTGGTCGTTTTAACCGCTTATTAGCCATTCGTGAAGGACCCTGATACAGTAACTATCAATATAATTGATGATAACTGACTTCGTCAAGGGAAAATACTTAATCTGAAAATACAAAATCCTAATTTGTTTTGACAGTGACTGGAGTCGACCACCGAACCTGTTCCTTAAACCGCCTATCTAACCACTACTCTGTTTAACAAGGTGTTGTCAGTCAGTAAGAGACATTTTGCTCTTCTAGGCCAGCAAAAAATATAAAGGATTTATTTGGGATAAGACATCACTGATGTAAATACTTCTTCTAAGCAATATTTTAGCTTGAGCACCCAGTTATACCACAACAAACATTGCAATTTTTTTGAGGTGTCCATTCTATGAAATAAAAAGGGCAGTATTAATTTCAAAAGATTTGTGCATTCTAGTAACCCTGGTGGCTCTCGATGTTAACATTTATTTCTTGTTGAGTCATTCAATATAACCCGAATGATATATGATATATATCTGACATCTATATGACATATAGCACTGTTTTAAACAAGTTTATTTTGGCTTACATTTGTGATAAATCATGTTTAACTGTGCAATATATAGAAGAATATGCAATTAATAATTTATGTCCTTTGACCGAGAAATTGATTTTGTTAGTGCAATCTGAACTCAACTAGAATCTTGACGCTATAATGCTTGCAATGGTTTTTGTTTGGCAAAACCTGATTAAGACAGTGTGGAGCTGTGAATGACAAGCTGCTGTTGCGTTGTCAGGACCCTGCGTGATGGCTTTGGAGCTGACCGCCCTGATGAGGCCGTGATGCTGTGTCTGTTGGAGGAGGAGCTGCGTGCCTACAAGGAGGATACAAGGGACCGCGGCCATGAGCGCTTTAACACCCTGTGTGACCTCCTGGATATTTGCCACGAGGACAGCCACTACACGCACCTGCGTGCCGTGTACCTCTGTGAGATGGCTCAGGTGGCGTGTTTCCAGGACTTCGGGGAACAAACGGAGTGGTAAGACCACTAATTCTGCTCTGCTTGTACTGCTTCAGACAGACTGGTGGTGACAAATGCTTGGTGTCTGTTTTGCACCACTTCAGTCGACACTTGGCATTGTGATCTGAGGCTTGCTAACAGCGTTTCGGCCATGGAAACCTATTTTGTAAAGCTCTCGTTCCACAGTCTTTGTGTTAATGTTTCTTCCAGAGTTTGGGACTCTGGTGAATGATGCAACTGATGGGATTTTTATGCACTTAAACACTTTGCCGCCCCGCACTGAGTTTGCGTGGTTTCAATTATAGCATTTGTGAAGACCATCTAATAGGGCAGACATTTCACAAACTGACTTTTGGCAAAGGTGGCGTCCTATGACAGTGCCATGTTTGAAGTGCCTGAGCTTTTCAGTATGACTCATTGAACTACCAATGTTGGTCTGTGGCTATTTCATTGCTATATTCTGGATTTTCTTTTGCCCCTGTCAGCGATGGGTGTGGCAGAAACACCTAAACTCTAATTAATTAGTTGGTGTCAACATATATTTGGGCATATAGTGTATTTTCTGCACCCTGTTTCACACAAGTATCATTGGGCTTATCGCGGAGGCTGTGTTTCTCTTACTCAGTTGAAAGGTTGTTTTGAGTGGCACTCATGTATCTGATATTCTTTAAAAACTCTTCCAATACAAATTTGCCCCACTGAGAAGAGTGCGATTAGCTAGCACCATCTGTAGTGTGGTTGATTTGTCGCACTCTAGCAACTCATTGAGACAGATTGGGCCCTGGTGTGCTCCATTGAGGTATAACGCTGGAGAGGGCATTCCAGCGCACAAGGATGGGAGATGTGTTCTCACTCTTGGCAATGTTATTTGGGAGACTTATTCCCCATCATTGACTGGGCAGAGTCCACTGGGTGCTGCTGTGATGAAGCAGGGCCTAAATCAGATCAGATACCATGAAATTGGAATAAGTGTTACAATGGAAACTTGCCACTATGATTGCTCCCAAAGATGGTTCAACCAGGTGTTGACTTTGGGGGTTGAATCTTCCAACCAATATGTAATTGTTTTGCTTTTAAAACTTTGGAAAAAATATTTTTGTGTTTACTCCGCAATTCTGATATTTTTAACCGTTCTTCAGGAGTTGATTTTTGTACATTTTCAGCTCTGCAGTTGATTTTGTCCTTGAGTCTATACGACTGTTGGAGGAGGAGCCTGAAACAGAGCAGAATGCTGATCGGCTGAAGGACGATAAGGCCCATGCTTTTCTGTGGTTGTACATCTGCACTCTGGAGAAGAACCTGCAGGAGGTGAGTGGTCTTGTGACATTTGAATTCTCCTTTTCAAGGAGTCCATATTTCTAACTTTGTTTCCTGGGTATGTTCTTAAATAAATGGATTCCACACGTGGGTCTATTGGTTATTTGTGTATGCACTGTTCGTCCCGTGTCCAGGCCATGGAGACTGAGAAGAGGCTGGAGAAACTGCGTGAGCATTTGGGGGGCAACACGGACTCCGCTGAGACCAATGACCTAGGATATGAGGACCGGCAGAATCCTCCGGATAGCCACCTGGTGTATGATGCTCTACGCTTCAACCTGGCTGCTGAGAGCAGTAAGGCCCTTCTACCATCACACGCTAGTTAACCTTGTCCACCGGTGATTCTCTTGAGTTTATAAGCATGGCCGTATTTGGCTCATACCTGCCATTAGCATCCACCGTGTGAATGGGTTTCCTACCGCTTTCATAGTTCTCATTGTTTCGAAGCTACATGGCTGCTCCGTCTTTTGTTTTCCTCCAACTCTGTGGGATCTTTTGTTTTTCCAGAGTTGATCCAACCTCTGGACATGGCCCTGAGGGAGTGGTCCTCTCTACTGCAGGGTAAACAGCTGCCCTCTGTGAAGAATCCTAAACAGACCTGCGCCTCCATCGCCCTCAGTGCTGTCCTCTACAAACTCATGGGCAAGGTGATCCTTTGGTCTGCGACTGCCTCTGGGCACTATTGATGTGACTTTCCCTCTGAACTGTCCCTTATACTGTATTGCTACTGTTATATCAAAACCATGTCGCCTGGCAAGTGCCACTGCGTCTCTATGGCCGTGGGTTCGAGCTGTGGTCGTGATGCTGACGATTGCGCTGGTGGGTCTGGTAGCACAGCATATTGGGCTGGTGTTGTCGGGGGGGGGGGGGGGATAATGTCACCGTGTCCCAGCAACGTCTCTGGCTGGGTGGGCCACCTCTGACCTGTCTAGGCATGACACTATATGAGCAAGTTTCCTCTGACCTATTCTCACATTGGTTTTGGAAGAATCCTGTTGTGACCTCCACTCTCCCGACTCCACTGGGGCTGTTGGAGTGGTGGCACAAGATGCTACAGTGAAAGAAAACCAATGTTTTCTTTCACTGTGTTTTGCTTTCTATTGAAACTAATTACTGCTGTTACAATAAATACTGCTGTACATATTTTCGTTGCTTAAAAGAAGTGCATGTTTGCAGTTTTTTGGTTGCATCTTGAAATCAGTTGGTTGTTGGATTTCTATCAATGGGTCTTAAAACACTGTAGAACCTCTGAGTGAAAACAAACAAACAAAAAAATGTATTCTGGAACCAAGGGTTTGAGTACAAGTGGTGTAAATTCTGTTTACTTGCATAATCTTATCAGTGTTCTGGTTTTTGGCAGGTGTGTAAAGGAGTATTAACGTTAATCTTAGGGCCATTTATCCGGTTTGTAACACTATTTGGCTGAACCTGGCAATGCTGAGTTTAGTTTAAATGTTTACTTCCTGTTGAGTCCATCTCACTGTTTCTATATCAACATTAAACTGTTGTCCTCCTAGCCTCTACAGGCACTAAAGGCTTATAAGTTGGCTGCTGGCCTCTGCTGTCGCCTTGGTGATGCTGAAGGCCATGCCTCCTATCTGTGCCACTGTGCCAGGCTGCTGCTGGAGCTGGGTGCTCCTGAAATGGCCGAGGTAAAATATCACCTCGTCACAGACTATTTAGACATTCCTAACAAAGATGTTTGAATGTGTGTATGTCTGCATTTTCTGTGTGTTTAACAGCTCTGCCCTCTTTTTTTGTAACAGGCTCAGCTGGTGGGGGTAGAGCAGTGTCTGACCCAGGATCCAAATGCAGAGGGGCCGTCTGCTCTCTCTCTGCAGGCCACACTGCTGAGGGCTGAGATCTGCTACAGTCAAGGACAGGTAACCCTATATTGTCCCAGTATGCATTGTTGTCGTCTTTCTGAGGACCCTGTGTTTTTGTGAACCAGTCAAGGAGTGTCCCCTTGTCTCTGTGTCTGACCAGGTGGCGCGGGGTGTGCCTTACCTGTGTGAAGTTCTGAAGGAGGTGGGGGAGCAGAGGCTGTCTAAGGCCTTGTACCTCCTACGTGCCCAGGCATTACAGGCGGGCAGTGCTTACCTGGGTCTGGACACTGCCACACTGCCACCAGCGCTGCGCCAACTCATCACCAAACATGGTCTGCCATCTTCACTACTTAACAGTCGAGACCAGGGGTATTCAACTCAGGGTCTCCAAGCCAGTTCCACAATGTTCTTTTTCTTTCATTGCAACCCCTTAATCTGGGACTGATTTAGACCTGGGACGCCAGACGGGTGCCGATGATGAACAGAACCAGCGGCCTCTGGACATCGTCGGGTCCGAGTTGAAAACCCTCGGTGTCGACTGCAAGACGGCTGTCTTGTTCGGTTCTGTGTCTTTATGTGGTGACAATTGAAGTCTGAGGATTGACAGTCTTGTGTTGCAGGGCTGAAGACCACTGACACCACCCTGGCTGAGAGCCTAAAGCTACTGCGCAGTCTGCTGGTGACACTGGTGGGGAACGGCCTGTGTGGATACAAAGGCATCGCAGACACGCATTTCATTCACACAGGTACTGTATTGCTGGCAGCTTACACTTCTTCTGATGTAAGCCCTGTCTTGTCTAACTGGGCCATAAGCTTTTAATTGGAAATAATGGTATTAATCAGTTTTTCTTTCCCTCAATGACTATCACCCTGAATCAGTGAGCCTTAGATTTGCTAAGAGCCTCTTTAAATATGAATGACCCATCTTCTGAAAGCAAGGGTGTTGCAACGTTTCTTACACAGACCAGAACCCAGAAGACCTTACCCTAATGTGTTCAATGTCGTTTAGTTCCACCCCTCTGTATAGACTCATAACGCTTGTCCCTTTGCAAGTGGCTTCCTAAAATAAGGCCTTCTCTGGTCATTTGAATTCTTATGAAAATGGCCCTGGTGAAGCTGTTTCCACAAACCCAACCCATTACGTCCACCTCTTAGTGATGCCAGTCTGTCGATGCTGACCTTTAGGTAATAACCTGATGCTGAAGTGGCAGGTGCTGTCAGAGCTGCTGGGCTGTTCTGTGAGGGTAGCGTTGGTGAGGAGCAGCAGTGGAGCCGTCCATGAGGCCAAGCTCCAGTGTCTGGAGGCCCTCAAACTGGCCACCAAGCTACAGACACTCAGCCGGTAGGTCCTCTGTTTCATGATTGCCAGTTCTGCTGTTTGTCTCTCTATCAACGGCTTAATCTATTTGCTGTATTTTTATTTTAGGTGTGCCGAGCTACTGGTGGTGAAGGCTGAGTTGGAGCTTTTGAGGGGGGAAACTGCAGAGTGTAGCTTTGATCTGGACAGAGTCAGGAATCTTCTGGATCTTTGCACGGGTAGTTCAATTTCACCTACCTATCTATGTTGACTATTTATTAAATGTACATGTAGCTCCAACCATTTCCGTCTTGCTGTATTTTCTGTAACATTGTCAGTCTGTTATGGTTCCCCTGTAGACTACTCCCAAGGGGAGCGGAAGGCAGTGGTCAAGATCAACCCAAGGAAATGCTGCCTGGCCCCAAAGGAAGAACCTCCCCTCCCCAGTATTGAGGAGGAGGGTAAGGCCTTCATTAGCTCCCGCTGGCTCCCTAAGGAGCCCATAGAGCAGGACCTGGCCAGCTCCCCTCCGCTTAAAGCCCGGCCCCAACGCTGGCTATCTTCTCTTGGCCATGGGGTTACCTGCCTATGTCCCTGCTGCTCTGAGCCAAGTCTGGGTCGGGTGACCGCTCGCTGGGCCACAACCCAAGCTGACCTTACCCTCCAGCTAAGCTCCACTGAGACCAAAACCAGCCGTAACCTCCATTTGGCTGCCCTGTCCCGCTGCAAGAGAATCACTGACAAGATGGCTGCCAAATTGGACCAGCTCTTTCCCCTAAAGACGGTCCCACCCAAACCCGGTCTGCTCCAGGACCTGGTGGCCCGTGTCTACCTCCGCATGGCTCTGTCTGGTCTGGAACTAAAGCTGGGGAAGGCTGCAAGTACCTGGAAAGTTCTGGATGCTGGTTTGGCGTTTGTGGCCTCCAAGCAGTCACCGGAACTGGGGCCGCTGAAGGCCAGGCTTCTTGGGGCTAAAGCCCATGCTTCCTGCCTGGCCCTGGCTGGACAGAGAGGCCACCCCCCTGATGAGCTCTTCTCCTCGGCCTGGGCCTGGAACCCTCCACCCAAGGTGGCCCGTAAGCCCAAAACAGTCCTACCTCCTCCACCCCCAGTGGCCACAGCTGTAAAAGCTCTCAAGAAGACTAAAGACCCCATTAGTAAGATCAAACAGATTTCTTCCAAAAGCCAAATGTCTCTGATGCCCAAAACACCTGTGGCTCTCAAACACCCTGGGGTGAAGTCATCTGTTGGGGAGCTCAGGTCTTTCGACTTCAACACAGAGGTGCCCACAGTGACCTGCACCCCAGTCCAGAGGGCCAAAGCCCCCGTCTCTAGCAGGAGAGGAGCAGTTAAGGTCGCCCCTAGTCTGCCGTTCCAGGTGTATGAGGAGCTGTCGCCAACTCGTGACAAACCCCAGCCTGTACCTGCCGCCCCTAAACGTACAAAGAAGTCTCGCTTTAAGGTACTCTTGATGTAAAGGCTGAATGACCAGAATGTTCTTTGTCAGGGATACATTAGCTTTGAAATTAGTTTTTGCTGGGTTAATTTTTTTTCCTCCCTAGGCATTGTACCGAACGGAGGTGTTTATACCTACAATGTTAAAGCTCATATTCTCTGAAGTGAACATGTTTTCAACTCTCCATTTAGTCCTTTTTATGTTTAATTATACTACCAGGGACCCACCCAGACAGTATTTCTGCTCTAAATAGAAGTTGATCATATGTGTTTTTATTCGCTGCTTGCTAATGGAGACGTGTTTGGGTAACTTGTCTGTTTAGTTTGGTGTGTGTGTGTGTGTGTGTGTGTGTTTTTTGGCCAGTTGGAGGGTGCAGATAGGTGTTAATGTTTGTCTTCTGCTGTAGGTGGAGTTCAGTGACGAGAGTGACAATGAGTCCAATCCCAAAGCTGAGCTTAAAGAGAAACCAGGGGTCTCTAGAAAACATGCCCCCTCCACCAGGGCATCCTGTGCCTCCAAACCAGCCACTGACCCCCCTGTTGAGAGGGCCCCCTCAAAGAGGGGTAGGAAGAAGAGCACGGCTGTGCCTTTGTCCAGTGTCTCCTCTGAGGATGAGCTGGCCTCTGTGCCCGCCCCAGCCAGGAGAGGCAGACCCCGGAAGCCGCCTGGAACAGGGGGACACATTGAGGAGCCAGAGAGGATGAGGACCATAGAAGAGGAGATGGGCATGCTTAACCTGGACTCTAGCATCGAGGAGCTGAGAGCATCAGACACAGAGACTGAGACTGAGGAGAACGTTTCAGCCAGTAAGTGACTCTTCCACTTGTGTGTCTGTCCTACGGTATAGACAGTAGAATGTCCATATCAGGCTGCTAGAAATGGGCTCATGTCCGGTTTTATAATAATTGGATTTAACTATGATTGGATTGTTCTCTACAGGATTGCTGGTCGATGGCCCAGACAGGGACTTTGAGGTCCTTAGGAGGGACCTGTGTGGTGATGTAGAACGATGCTGTCTGTCTCAGCTGAAGAGTGGTGGTCCCCCTGGGGGCTTGCAGGCCCACGTCCACCTTTCCATCCCAGGTCGGCCTGACTGCCCTGGGTGTCATGGTTCACGGGGAATCAAAGGGCTCATTTTGAACCTGACTGTCCTTCCCTCCTCACTCTCTCTGGTCTCTCCATACAGACGCCCTTTCTGTGGAGGCAGTCCAGTCTCTGCTCCGTTCTGCCTGGCTGGCTTTGCAGCACTTCCCCCCGCCCAACCTCTTCCCTCACCTCTGTGGCCTGCTCGCACTGTCGCTTGGTCAAAGGGATCCTGTCACCACGGCGATGCTCCACACCCAATCCCTGGGTGTCACCACCCGCCATCACATGATACGACACTTGGCCAATCGCCTCAAGTAAGTCATACATCTGTTCTAGTGTTAACCCTTTGAGGTTCAGTCTAAACCTGAGCGCTATCTAAACCCTGGATCCTGTGTACTAAAATGTGACACGTTTTCTGCTGTGTCCTTCTGGTAGAAAACTGAGGAGCTCGTCTGAGTTGGCGGACAGACTGGGTTCTTTGACTCTAGATGAGCCCAAGGGCCGAACTGAGAGCCCTGTAGAACAGCGACTGTCCCAGCTGGAGAACATCTTCTCTTTCCCTACCGCTGAGCCCTCAGCCTTTCCACAGCAGCACTGCCAACAGTTCATCACACAGCTGCAAGAACTTCCGACTGGTACCACTGGAACATTTCAATACAGTTTCATTAACCTTGACGGGGAAATACTCATTATCTGCATTTACAAATATTTTTTATTGTACGGTGTCACTGGTCAAACCTGCATATTATGGTTTCTAACTTCCTGCTGTAACATGCAATGGAATGGACCCGTGGAGTAGATCTAGACAGGCACTGAATGATTGGTGGTGTCCCTGTCTCCCCTCTGTAGGAATGACTGTGTGTGTACTGTCTGTGCTGGGTTTGAACCCGGGAGAGATGGGGGACACCATTCTACTGTCCAGGCTGGAAAAGGGCTCGGCTCCTGTTACCATCCGCATCCCTACAGCCCAACTGGAGGTATTGGAAACCTCTCGTACATACACCCACGCAACGTTTCTCCATAACCTTCACTTTGCTGTCTCAATCGCAATAGAGCTTTAAATGATCTCTGAGGTGGCTATTTGACATGCAACATGTTGAAACGTTAATTTTGAGGCCCCAGTCTGTCCTGTGTTTTAACAGCACTCCGTCAGCTGGCTGGTTCAGGAGATGGATCGTGTCCAGGTGGAGCAGAAGGCTATGAGCTCTGTGTCAGAGAAGGCCAAGTGGTGGGAGGGCAGAAAGTCCCTGGATCGACGCATAGAGGTATGCTTTTATTTTAGGGTGTTTGTGTACATATGCAGCGCAATAGTACAAAGATCTGTTCAGTTTAGACATGAATCCGTCCCAAAACATTATTGTCCTGAAATAAGGGGACTTTTTTGTTAAATGGTGATGCCAGTATGTGTACAAATAACCCAAAAAGGATCAAATCTAATGTTTGCTATGTAACAAACATCACATGGAGACAGCATCTGTTAAATACAAAACTACCTTGTCAAAGGCAAACATGATCAGCCAGCGAGACTGACCTGTTTTACAGCACAGATTGGTGTACACGTTCCCACAGTCTGAACTACTTATGCATACCTCAAACCTAAGATTCTTGCAATACTTTTAATGAGAAAAAGAGTCTGACTGCAATTAAGTCCATGAAGTGCTTGCTATTTGAGTCATTTATATTTGCTACTTTATACAGGCCTATCAACATGTCCTTGATGTGCTGAAGTTTGAAACCTACCATGTCTCCTTGTCATTCCAGAGGGTGCTGGAGGAGATGGGGAAGTTGCTCGGCTGCTGGTGTGGGCTTCTCCAACCTTTGACCTCTGATCCTGAACTGTCTGTCCAGGCTAAGCGCCTCCAAAAGATCCTCACCGGCTGGGGTGCACAGACGTCCGAGGAGATGTTGAAGGTGCCCCCAGATTTATTTACCTGTGACCCACTTTTTACTTCTGCCGTCCAGATCACAACTCATAGGACTCATGCATCACTCCTCCAGTTTGAGAAGCCGACCGGCACAATTGTCCCGTTCACATTGGACAACGTTGGAATTAACTGTTATTTTTAACTCTTCCAGGCTGTGCTGTCTTCCGCCCCTCTGCTCTCCCAGTCACAGCTGCAGTGTTTTGCCAAGGGAGTGTGTGTGGAGCGGGAAAAGGAGTGTGTGGACCTCCTGCGGACAGCTTCGGCTGGTCTGGCAGAGAGGCCCAATTCACAAGGACACGTAGTGCTCATCTTGGACAAGGTAGGGATCTCTTGCCTTTGTGTGGAGGAGGATTGAGGAGTCCTGGGTGGGTGTGTGGTGGGTGGGTCAGTCAACTGTGCTGAAACCCGACGTGATGGGCCCTGTCTTTTTGCAGTACCTCCAGAAGTTGCCGTGGGAGAGCATGTCCTGCCTAAGGCCTTGCTCTGTCACCCGCATGCCCTCTCTACACTCAGTGCTGGGCCATTGTGCTCTGCAACAGGTCAGACCACACAAACACTGATTCAACAAATGAGCACAGCTAATCTTTCTCCAGAGGTATGAGTTGTTGAATACTGATACCTACTTGTCTCCAGTCTGACCCGGGTTGTGTACTGAATGGAGGTGTGGACCCGAAGCAGGTGTTCTACGTGCTCAACCCTGATGGCAACCTGGGAGACACAGCGGAGCGGTTCAAAGAGTGGTTCGCCAGGTGAGCACAGTGCCAACAGGGTTGTATTTGTCCCATCTAGAGGACATCCCCTAGTCCTCACTGTCTCTCTTCCTGTCCTCCAGTGAACCACACTGGCAAGGTGTGTGTGGGGGGGCTCCTGACCCGGGTCAGCTGCTGGAGGCTGTGACTACCAAAGACCTGTACATGTGAGTGTAGAGAAGCTGCGTCTTCTATTGCAAACACGTTAACTGAATCAACAGACATTTAACATCACTTAATGAACCTAAATGAATATTCTGTTTTAAAACTAGTACCATGTGTAAGTGGTGTTATACTACTACATCGTCATTCATTTTTCTCTAGTTTTAACTGTCTGCTGGGCATACAGTAATTTGAGGTACTTTAAATAAAATTGTGTTATTTCATTTACTTCTGCCGGGTAGATTTTATTAAGTTTATGCTCACTGCTTGTATGGTGCTTTTGTGCTAAAGCAAATTATATAAAGCAGTGTTCTGTGAAAACACTTCAAACTGCCTAGAAAAGTGAACAACAATGTTCTATGCTTTAACGCTGGAGTATTTGTTTGCTGGTTAGTCTGGCTCACATGCCTCTCCCTGTGTCTGTAGCTACGTGGGTCATGGGTCAGGGGCGCGGTTTCTGGATACGCAGATGATCCTAAAGGAGGAGATGAGACCTGCTTCCCTGCTCTTTGGCTGCAGCAGTGCTGCTCTGGCTGTGAAAGGAGAGCTGGAGGGCACCGGCATCATCCTCAACTACCTCATGGCTGGATGGTAAAAGTGCTTTGTCACAGTTCTTTCCAGAAGTCACTGCAATTGTTGAACACTTTAAAGGACATTCCATGCATTTGGTTTTATGAATTTTCTTTGTTGCCAGATGGGTGAGTTAATCTAACTGTATATATGTGTGCTTATCTGTCGCCTCTGACATTTTTAGCCCGTTGGTTCTGGGGAATCTATGGGATGTAACGGACCGGGACATTGACCGCTTCACCAAGGCTCTGCTGGAGTCCTGGCTGGCTGCAGGCCCAGGGGCTCCACTCCTGGACCACATGACCTCATCCCGCCAGGTCACATTCCTCAAACATCTCATTGGGGCAGCGCCTGTGGTCTATGGACTCCCTATCCACCTGCGTTAGGATGGGGAAACACCCTTGAACACAACTTTTTACAAGGGAATTATCACGCGGCCCAACTTCTATGCCCAGTGCATGCATACAATCGTTTTAACCAGCAATTGTTAGCCACGCAATTAGTTTTGTCTGATTTTTATTAGCATGTGGGCTATGGTTAACTGGGTCCTTAATTAGTGCATGCCCCCCCCAACTAATGTATTGTATTAAAGTGTCAGCCCCTGTCTGTTTTAGATTTTTACCCTTCTGAATTGGAATTATTGTGAATTTACCCTTACTTCTGAATATGCTTGACATACATGTTTGGTTTTAGTTTTGAGGGGGATTATATGTACTGTACAGTTATGGGTCTAGAAGCTGGGCTACCTACTACCAAAGCCATTGTTTTTTTTTTTAATATGCTTTTATTTGTTTACCATGGGCTGCCCTTAATGAAAACTTTTAGTACTTTGTTTTGCCAATGCAATGTTTACTTGGTTGTATAAATAAAATATTTGCCAAATGACCTCTACTACTGTGGTTTGTATCCACTTGCTCTGGGTAAGGGTCTGCTAAACTGCCGAACTTGCTTAAAAGGTCAATATGGAATAAACAAAAATGACCAGTAAACATCTGCAGTTAAAGTTTTAGGTTAGCGTTTCAAATATTTTGCTACTCAATTAGTCTGGGGGACAGACCTATTTTTCATTTAAACATCCTTGCCAGTCCAAGTTTCCATTGAGTTAACACCATATACCGCAGTGATGTCGACGGGGGGAGGACAACTGGTAATGTTGTCCTGGGCCCAGGCATGGGGGGGCCCATTTGGTTGGCTTAAATATAATTTATTAGTCAGTCAATCTTGGTATTTAGTTCTATCGAAAAATTAAATTTTGTCCCGGGCCCTGGGATTCTTGTCGGCATCCCTGACTTGCAGTACTATCTGCCCCACTCTGGACTAGCTGGTACTATACTGATCTCCTTCGGTAAGGGACGGCAAGGAGGGGACAAGTGTTATTGTTTGGAGGCAGCTGGGTTCCAATATCACTTTAAATGGTCACTATAAAAGGAATTTAATTTATGCTCCAACGCAGTAGGGGGCAGTATGTGGTTTAATCTGCAACCTCGCAATGAAAAGGGCGTTTTCTATAAATGGAAGCAACTACGTATGCCGCGAGGTGTCATTGTAATTTGTCTCATTTTTAACATGGCGGTCAACCTTACAGAGCTTTCTCTCCCTCAGTTGGAGGGATTGAAAACTCAACTTGAGCAGGTAACAGGGGGAACGTTAGTTTTTTTTTAAATATTTTTGAATAAAGGGCAAAATATCATTGGGTATTGGTTTTCTAGTCCCAGCTGGTTGGTATTGTTGCGTTGGCTAAATAGCTAACCAATCAACCACTAATTTGCTATCTTCACTGCAGTTCGCTAGATAATGTAGCGTGTTAGCTGCTTTTGTCTGCTTAGTTTCATACTGGCAAGTACTAGCCTGCTTTATCGTGTTCTGGTGGCTTATTGTACACGTTTTCTGAGATAGCTCTGGGCTGTGTAGACAGCTGGTTCTGTTGCGATATACTAAGTAGTGTTATTTTCGTTCTCTCTCCATTCATTGCCAGCATGGTTGTTTGTATGGTAGCCGGCTGTTTGAAGCACAGTGCTAAGTAACCAAGACAAGGGACTCAAACATTGAACATCACTGGGCTACTAGTAGTCACATAGTGGGCATGCAGAGTCTGACTGTCAGTTTCTATTATTTACTGTTAGTGCGTTCATTTAAACCTAGCTCCCTTATACTACCTGTATTGTCTGTTTCTGCCGCATAGTTTCTACAAACATTCAATTTAATATATTTCGTCGACGTCAATAGTTATTTAACGCTTTTTAGTCAGATTTGTTTTATAAATCCCTTTTTACAGCAGGAGTGCTTGTGCCAGTATCCAACATAGAAACCCCAAAGAGAAAGCAACAATAAGAAATTGATCGTTTTTGACTGTGGTATTGTGTGGAATCACATGTTGTTTCTCTGTTTCGCAGGAGACCGAGTTTTTGACATCATCCATAGGTCAGCTCAAAGTTGTACAGACGAAATATGTAGAAGCAAAGGACAGCTTGAGTGTCCTCAACAAAAACAATGCAGGTGTGCTGCTTGTACTATACTGACAAATGGTGGTAATGCTATGTAGGAATCCAGTTTCGGTTTTGTTTTTCTTGGAGAGTTATACTGATAGTAAAATTGACAGAAATTGTGTTTTTCAATCTACATGATTGTTTGTAAGTATGACTTTTGACAACATTTGATTTTTTTCTTTTAGGAAAAGAGCTGCTGGTGCCCCTCACAAGCTCTGTATCCTTATGTTACTTTTTACAGATGCTAAATTGCATAGATACATTTTCTCACATTCATCAATCTTGATTACTGTTACTTTAGTTTTCTTGAATGTGCATTGTTAAAAGCAATACCCAACTACCTTTTTAAGAGGTATAGACCTTTTGCTTAATAGTTATAGAAAACCAGCTGAAGGTACCTCTGTAAATTACAACATTGTCAAAAGTAGGATGGTAACTGAGCCAATTGGAGTATACTTGGTTTATGGGATTATGGGACCTCTGTTGAAGGAAAGGTGTAGCGTGGTGATCTAAACACAATGCATAAATGCCTGAAAGAGTTTCTGAGCTTTTAGACTAACAGTCACATAATCCAGGTTTGCTGAACTGTTTTCCATATGCTTTTATTTATGATGTTGTTGATTGTTTCCTGTTTTCATCCTTAACATTACTTGCTATTAGATGTATGTTCCTGGAACACTTAATGATGTGGAACATGTCTTAGTGGATGTCGGGACAGGATACTATGTTGAAAAGGTGGGGGAAATAGTGTCTGATTAATAACAAATTACTAACACCCCTATTTGAACCATTGATTCAGAGGTGACCTTTGGTAGGTACATTTTAGTCCCAGTTCAGTTTTTGTTGTTGCCCCTGATCAGCATAGATGTCTTCAAGTTTTGGTATGTTGGAGCCCCCGATTGTTATTTGCTTGTTTGTACAATGGTTTAAAATTCAAGTTTATTTGTGAGCTTAATTTGATACCTCTCTGCAGAATGTCTTTGATACCAAGGAGTTTTTCAAGCGCAAAATAGATTTCCTCACTAAACAAATGGAGAAAATTCAGCCTGCTCTGCAGGAGAAACATGGCATGAAACAAGGTAATGCAGGAGTTTTAATTATTTGTATTATTTGATGTAAATCCAGTAGACTACAGTTAGTTTTTTATGAAATTCTCACTCCTCACTGTACTCTTTTTTTTTTTTTTTTTTTTTTTTTTTTTTTTTTTTTTTTTTTTTTTTTTTTTTTTTTTTTTTTTTTTTTTTTTTTTTTTTTTTTTTTTTTTTTTCTTTTTTTTTCTTCTCGTTTTCTAGCTGTAATTGAAGTGATGAATATTAAGATCCAACAACTTCAGAGTCAACAGGCTTCACAGTCAGGGACAACAAAAGCCTAACCTGATGATGATGATGATGATGATGATGATGATGATGATGATTGAGCTAATCGTACCTGTCTGCTTGAGTTCTTCATGGGGGTTTTCAGTTAATGCCACCAGATACTGCATGAACTGTCAGTGGGTTGAGCTGAGGTAAACCTGTGTAAAAGAAAATGCCCTCTAAAATCTACAATACAGAACCTACATTTTGACAACAGCAGTGATGAAGGGCAGCCAACATAGTGCTGTTACAAACTCAGTAGAAGTGTATTTTCGGTTCCATAGACAGGTTGCAGAAATATAAAAGCCTAGCATTTATGCCTTTTATGTTCTGTGTATTGATTTTGACAAATAAAATTGACTTGTTTTCTCTGTCTCAAAGGATAATTGTTGATTACACAGATGTTTTAAATTAAAGTGCAAAATTACATATCCAAAGTTTTTAAGTCTAAATGCATAATTTGTGAGAAGTCATTGTTGGACTCAACATGCAATTCTCTGGGAGAGCAGGGTTGAGGTAGTGAGTGAGCAAGTGCAAAATCTTTTTACAGTGCTCATCCCATACTATGCAATGAAATTAGTGAAATAAAAATGATCAAAAATAATGTTCTGTCACTGAAAACAACAATAAGCAAATAATTACATTTTAAAATAATTTGTTGAATAAAATGTGAAATATGATACAGTAAATCCAGTTTGTATGACCTAGTGAAATTTAAATACTGGTCTTATGACTGTTTTTACAAAAGTAGTTAATGAAGACTCCTTGACAGAAGTAGAGACCACTTGCAAAATGGTTATATTCTCATCAAGGCAGGGGTTCTTAGTTCCCTATAGGTGTGTTGAATGGTACTCAAGGCTCACTGTAAAACCAGAAGACACTACGCAATTGTATGGGAGTTAGAGCCTTAGTAGCAAGTAGATCACTTTTTTTCAGTGGAGGGTTGAATATTGAGGTGAAACCCTAGCTGATCAGCGCACCCCTAAAGACACGGCCAGGAATGCCATCTGGCCCTGGTGACTTCTGAGGATTCACTTTTTTTTAAACTCAAATCTGCACGTACATGGCTGAGCCCTGAGTGTTTCTATTTCCAACTTTTTCTTGCTTTTTACTGTGAGATTAGAGCCCTTAAAAAGGTACTATCATTAATACCGAAATCCAGTTTTAAAAGGCTGTGTGTCCATACTTTAAATTCATAGCAATGGTCTGATTTCCAAAAGAAAAGTAGTTCACTTTAATGTTAATTACGGAGGGCGCTGAACTTTGGAGAGTAGCATGATTGTAATATTACGCAAATCTTTTATTATGAAAACATCAGATTTTGTGGCCCGGAAGTACCATTACAGTGTTACCTAGACATAAAATAACTTGCAGTTACCTAGTGTCCCTTGATTTTCCAGCACATTTTCACACTATACAGTCTTGAATATATCCCATGTAGTCAATTATAGTGTTTTGCATTGAAGAGGGTGCGGAAAAGATTGTGTTGTTAGATGTAGCACACCATTCCCCATGATTAGACAGGTTTGTCTTACTCTACACCTCCCTTGAATATGTTCTACCATGCTTTCTCTGTGGCACCCACAATAGTTTTTGAGCTATGAGGCCTTATGTATTCCATATTCAGTCATTAGCACTGTCGGAATTTTTACCTTGGAACGTGTTTTATACCCATTTTGTACTGAAATTACTCTTAAATATGATCAAATATTAATTTTTGTCAATGATTTGAGACGTACATTTTCTTATATAATTAATACATTCAATGTATGTCCGTTTTTAAGTAATATGTTGAACTCTTATTTTGAAATGTTTGTGACCCGGAGGTGTTTTTTATGTTGCTCACAAGACGTTGGTCACTCATTGATATACTTCTCTGCTACTTCATTCATTTCTGGTATGAACGATGGAGACATGAAAAACTAAATGCTTCACTCCTCATTTTGAAGTTAATATTAACCCTAGTCGTCCCTGTTTTATAAACTAGCTAGTAGTTTAAAAAAAGTTAATACGTTTAACTATTGTATAAATTCAAATAATTGCATTTGTGTGGAATTGGACCATTTGGCTGAATGACAAGTACAGTAAATACTAACATGATTAAGGAAAACCCATGGAACATACCACCAAATGCCCCCGCGTGCATGGAGAAGCACTTGGACTCGGCACAGTACAGGGCAGGTAAGGCTAGTGACTCTGGGCTATCAGAAACAATTACGTTTACCAGCTAGTGTAGCACGTGGTGTTCTCGCTGAATAAAGAGGTCTGCTTTTCGAATAGCTAATAACTCCGGTTGTTTGAGTGGCCCTGAATCTTGCGTTATTCACACCGAAACTACTGAGTAAAATGTATTGTGTACCAAATTAGCCATCTACCGTGGGTTACTAAAGCACTTAGAATAAATGATGTTGCTAATATCATGTAGCTACGTAGTTAGCCATCCAACCACGTAAAGTACAATATACTGTATAGTATTTCTATAGATACTTGGGTTCAAACTACAGTACTGTCAAACAAGGAGCAAAACTTGGCGCGCTGGCAACTTTGCTGGGAAGTTAATGTCCAATCCTGTTGCATTTCTACACAGACCAGTCAGAAAATTCCCCTATTGAAATGTTTCTATTTTCTTATCTCTAGATGGCACCTTGTTGCTGGGGGCATCCAGCCTAACAGGCAGGTGCTGGTTGGGCTCTATATGGGTCTACAGTGACCCCAACCAGTCTCCAAATGAGGGCTTTTGCAAGGCTGGTGTGCAGACTGAAGCAGGAGTCACAGAGGCCAAGTGGGTTTCAGAAAGGGGTGTCCTAGTGGCATCTGACTCTGGTAAGTGGAATTTACTAGAATAATTGCCCAATAGATACTATAGTCTGCTGAAAACAAGGCAGTTGTAACCAGAGGGAACATTGTTACTGGTGGATGCAATGATGTTTGAATGGTCTGGGTGTTGTAGGTGCTGTTGAGCTGTGGGAGCTTACGGAAGATGAGAGCCTGCTGGTGAATCGTTATACCAAACACGAGCATGATCACATTGTCAACAGTGTGAGCCCTGCTGGGTCAAGCCATGCTGTCAGTGGTAGTATGGACTGCCGGTTAGTAGGGGGCAATCTCTTATCTTGTATTATTGGTTTAGCACTAGCAAATCTATATGATCTATTTGTCGAAATGCTAACACTATGCTGTGATTGACTATGTTCATGCTCACTTTTCTACATGCTTCAGAATCAAAGTCTGGGACCTGAGTCAGGGGGAAGTGGTTAGCACATATAGTGGTAAGTAATTTATATCTGTTGATGTATATTTTCAGCTGGACTGTGTCTTTAATAACTTCACAACCTCTCAGTGGCAGTTTAGGTAGATACATCTAGTTTACTGAACTGAATCTAATTTGACTCTGGATCCACAGCTCACTCTAAGCCAGTCACTTGTGTGTCCTGCAGTCCATCCGATGATTCCCTCTTTCTGTCCTGTGGACAGGTGAGACTGATGAGATGCTCTTTTAACAAACAGAAAATATCCTGAATAAGAAGTGTATTTCACATGCTTTGATGATATGTACTGGAAGGAAAGCTGTGAAACTATGAAAGCTGCCACTGCGCTGAGTCATTGTGTCTCCATTCCCTTCTCTCAGGATGGCCGCCTCTTGCTTTGGGACCGAAGGAAACCCAACAAACCAGCTTCTAGATTAGGTGATTAAATTAGATCTGATGTGTACAGTCACGTAGATAGCAGTTTAGACTTGTCTGCCAGTGAGTTGACGCTCAACAGTAAGTTTTTGGGTTTCTGTGGGTCTCAGAGTTTCTTCCCAAACAGTGGACCACTATGAGAATGTGTGTACTCACTACTGCAAGTCAATGTGATGAGAGCATCTGCTAAATGATTTACATGTAAATGTTGATCTTGTGTCAGACCTAGAGCCCAGCTGTTGCCCTACCTCAGTGGCTTGGCATCCACACCAAAGGACCACAATCGCCTACGGTAAGGCCTTGTGTTTTAAATAATCCAACAGCCAGGCTTTCGTGATACTTTTGTGTTGATCCATGTTTTTCTTCAATCAGGTGACGAGCTGGGACGGGTGATGTTGAAGGACTTTCAGGGCACTGAGTCTGCCCAGACCCAAAGCAGCCACAGCCGCCAGGTCACTGGCCTGGCCTTCTCTTCGCACAGGTTAACCTCAGTTCCCTTACATTCCCTTAACACCAGTCAGTGTGTTGTTGGACTAGGCTAACACACAGATCGGTTTTACACCAGTCAGTGTGTTGCTGGACTAGGCTAACACACAGATCGGTTTTACACCAGTCAGTGTGTTGCTGGACTAGGCTAACACACAGATCGGTTTTACACCAGTCAGTGTGTTGCTGGACTAGGCTAACACACAGATCGGTTTTACACCAGTCAGTGTGTTGCTGGACTA
>JACXGJ010005464.1:0-39016 GCA_016801105.1 Esox niger
CTATTTGATGTATGGAGAGTTAACTTGAGTGAACTACATCTTAATTTACTCAAAACGACTCCCTTACCATAATAAAGCACAACAACATTTGAATATGCAATCACAGACTTTATAATTTGTTCTGGGAGACATTATGCCAAATGAGACGATGTGGAGTAGGATTCACCCCATTTAGTCTTGACAGTTTGGATGTTAGGCTAATCCATATAAAATCTGCATATGGATTAAAATGTAGGCACAGTTTGGCCCTAAACAAATCTCACCTGCTACCAATAGCAAGGAACACCTTCGCCCCTTTTAACCTAGATGGTGCCTTTGATCACTGGGGACACATGGGGCTTCAAACCATAGGGGAAGTGACTTTTACCTCTGACAAGACTTGGGGTGAGGCCCAAACTGAGAAGACAGGTCAAGTAGGCAGGGATAACAAGGGGATGGGAGACACCTGGTGGGGGTGAGACAAGACAACACAGGTGAGTGTAACCAAAGGGTGGAAGCCTGTTAGGGCCTGACAACCTCCTTCAAATGATGGAAAGATAATATCCTTAGACAATTTATTTAGATGTTTGTAGATTAGAGACTATGTACAAACACCTCTTACTTTCAATATTTATACATTTCATTAGTGTTTCAAAATGTTCCTAAGAAATTTGTTCCAAAATTATAAATAACGTGACAAGGTTCATAAATAAGCTGAGTTATCGTTTGACTGTCTACTCTGTGACCAAGAACAAATGGACATTAGTAGCGTGCCTGAGGGAATCTGAAATGCATAAAATATAATGGAAATGTCAGTCGATTTGCAATTCCCAAGTTGGGTATTGTCACTGTTAAAAAATATTGATTTTCCCTTTAGATTATCGTCATTCCACAATATTCTATCTAGCGTTTCAGTAACGGAAGAAAAATTTTACCCATATACGTTACTCAAACACAAGATTGACCTCACTCTCCCTGAGTGAGAGTGTGGCAAGCTTTAAAACATCCAAATGGATTGATGATCTTATCTCATGGACGTGATCTCTCCTATTTTTGATATGAGGATGACACTCAAGCACTTTTCCACTTAAATCCTTTTCACACCCAAGCGGTGACACAAGATGTTTAATACATCTGATTGTCTTGCAGACAGGTAACATTTTCAGTTAATGTTTCAAAGAATATGTTTATACAAATGTAATCACTATCTGAGACATTCCCCATGCAAACTTTCTTGGTTCATCTTTCAGTTTGCATGACTTCTAAAATCTTCTAATACTCACTTCTGACCATCGCAGTACTATCCTTCCCACACTCAACCATCTTGAAAATAATACTATTCTAATAACGTTTGGATAAGGAAGTGGACTAGGTGACAAGATCTTGTGTTATTGTTTAGAGGCAGGATTCTACACAGTGCTCCTTTAAGCTCAAACATAACAAAAAGGCCCCTCTGTACAAAGACCTTTCCATCACAGTTGGCAACTTCCCCTCAGAGTGAAAAGAACCTTGAAGTGACCCTCCACAACTTCTGAATTCTTTTTAAAGTTAATAATAATTTATATTTATAAAACCATCCTTTTTGGGGTGAAAATAACTATTTATTATATTTTGTTAAATTAATAAAACAACACTCCTACGTCGTTCATCATTATATAGCACAAATATTTTAAGTTATCAATATGTATTTCTTCCTTTGCGGGGCTTTTATTTTGAAGGCAAAATTCAAGATGCATTATTTTAGGTACTATTTTGGCTAATCCTTTACTGTGGCCAGATCGAATAGGTTCGAACGAGCACCGTCTAGCTGTGAGGAGATAGAGAACTTTCGTAAGCCACCATGCTTGGTCCACTCAGTAGAGACTAACAAACCTACTGTAGCAAGCAGCGTGGATTTGAATATAGCCTACTCATACCCGGCTTTCTGCAAGTTTGTTCCGCCTTGATCAAATCTACTCGATTCCAACCTTGTGTTGTCATGATGCAGTTCTTTTTACAATAATATTCTTTAAGACACAAGTTAAAGCGAATGGTGAACAAACCCAGAAGAGGAAACTCCGTAACCCGCGCGTTACTTTTATCAACAGACCGCATTTACTTGAGGTTTTTGGTTGTTCGGGATCCCTGTTACTATTTGATCCCTGTTACTATTTTGTTATGCAGTTTTGTCTTTTTTGCCAAACAATCCATCAGTGCCATTGACAATTTCCATTTAGGATATCGTAGTTTACGACGGAATACAGTTATACTTAGACAAGACAAGATTACATTTAGACAAGACAGGCTACGACCGAGAGTAGGGGAAACTTGATTCGCCATCTGCACATGACTGATTCTTCGGTGCTATTCGCTCGGTAAGTGACAATTTTGTATATAATTTCTGAATATTATAATTAATGTGGCTAGGCACTCTTGGAATGATTACTGATTTTGTCTTGTTGCTATGCGGACGATAAGGCCGCATCTTTTTGATTACTGGAACCTGACGATATGACATGCTGATTCCGTGTATAGCCTATTCGGTCTCAGACACCCTCCGTGAATCGACATGTGTTTTCAATAAGCCTTCTTATACCACCAAGCAGATTAATTATATCCGATTACGTTCAAGCTTTCATTCTTAAATAACGTTTAATTGATTCAACACTTAGTGTAGAATTGGTTAGTTATCTTTAAGGGGTATTTACCTGTTTCTCATGCAGCCACTGGTGGTTTTAATAATGGTTAACTATATTTGATAGCTATGTCAGCCTGAGGGCCCAGATGAAGTTCTTGAGACGACAGTTTGCACTGCTAGTAATGTCACTCGTCCTATTAGGCAATTTCATTCTTAACATGTTTTACTTCAGACGTTTTGATATTTGAAAACATTTTCAATACGTTCGGTTTGTATCAGATTATATTTTACTTTCACTTGGAAAAGTTAGGTGTATGAGATTAACATGGTGCAAGCAAAAAATTGTTTCCCTTTCTCCAGATTACAGTTAAAATTTCTGACGAGGTTTGGCAAGATGCATAGTTCACAAGCCTAGACTTTCATAGCAGTGATGAGTCTGCCCTTAGGTTTTCACAACTACTACTGTACATGTATAACACAGGTTAGGTGTTAGGGTAAATTAAGTTAAGGCATCAAGGTTAGGTTAATGAGGATAAGGTAAGAGTATAATGCGAGGTTCATGGGATAGTGACAATTTCCCCTAATAACCTAAACTTAACTTTACCCTAATACCAAATCTAAACCCTGAATGTGTTAACCTAACCCCAATACTAAGACACTGTCACTTTGTAAGCCACACTGGATACAAGCGTTTGTCCTAACATCAGAGGGTTTCGTGCTCCTATTGGCCTTTGTGCTTGTGAGAGTGGCCAAGAGCAGGTGTGTGAAACACATGTCGAATTGGGTTTCTTATCAAAACCTCCTTGTGTCTAAAAGCGAATGCATGAGCATGTAAGTCCAAAAGCTCCACGGGCCGTGCATGGATGCGTGATTTATAATCCCTGTTTTTAACAGATTACCCGAGCAGGTCAGTCATTTTGTCATCCCATTCCCTGCAACAATGAGATTAGTTATATAATCATACAGCTGAGCAGTAGGTCTGTTATGACATATTGTTCTTTGACACTTCGTTTTTTGAGACCACTGTGAATTAGTGTGATTTCTAATAAATCCACTGGAGACTTTTCAGTGACATGAGACCATGGCTTCCTTGGTAAAAGGCTCAACAAGCTTTACTGCATTTTCTTGCATTTGGTCATAATTTTTCATTCATGTCTGATTTCTTCTGCTATTCTGCACGTGTGTGGTTGCCCATTTACTGGACACCTGGAGAGATCTTTCTCTGAAACTTGTGCTCTCTACAACACCTCCTTCAGTCAATAACAGTATTCAGTATAATTAGGTGGTTCATATTGTGACTGCATGTATAGTCCAACCTTGCTAATCCAAATTTGTTACTAGATTTGTTTGGCCTACATCCTATTTTGCCTATAGCTGAGTCATAGACATGTGACAGAGTAGTGGACTGATGAAAATAAGATTTTCATACAGACAACTTCCGCTCCTGCAGTCACTTATCTTACAGAATGTAATGAAGCATTTTTTGAACATGTCCATATGCTTACTGGGCCTTTACAGTTCATATCTGTTTTCACAGTTGATCAAGCACTACAGCGCTTTATTTTGCACAACAAAATCAATACTCAGTTCCTTTTTTTACAATTGTGCAGCATACTGAAAGAGGCAGTTTGTTCATTTGAAAAGTGAATCATGTCAAGTCCTCCCATGATTACACATTTCTGAAACTATTTGCTCATCCCTGCAATATATAGACAAATGTTTTTTCTACAGTTGGATATTACTTTTGTTTAGCAAAAGCTCACAGTGTGCCAAATGTATTTTTCTGTGTTTGTTAATATCCTAGAGAACACTAGCAAACTTTAGTTCAGCTATTGGGTTTCCTATAGAAGACTCTCAGTGAAATCAGATTAACTGTCTGACTGGCAATGTGACTGAGTCTGCCGCTGTAATGAGGCATGCTGGGGCTCTGAGCTTAGCTCCATTCTCTGGCCTCTCCTTTGTAAAGGGAGCTTTTGTCTGTTGGGTAAATGAGCATCCCACTTTCTGCTGTTTTATCCAATCGCAGGCCGCAGACAGAAGCTTCAAATGTGGCTCAGCACACAGCTGACTGTATAGGGCAATCCTTTCCTTTTTCTCTAGTTGTTGAGCAATGGAGGCTCACTATTCTAGTAATTCAGTTAGCCGTTGTAATTGGTGGTTCACCTCTTCCCCATTTGTAGTTTATTTCCGGGCATGGTGGGGGTCAAGAAAGGAACATATATGTTATTGAGCTGTTTATTAAGTGTAGGAAACGATATAGCCACAGATTAAGGTGCATGCCTTCCCACTCAGACATTACACTACTCAGAAATTGTCCCTGTGTCTGTGATGGAGGCAGCCAGAGAGGCCGGCAGTGCCCTCCATACTACTGCTTTACTTTGATCACTTTGGTTGGTTTAAGCGGGGGAGTTTTACAAATGAGCTGCGTTTCTATGAGGACGTGCCCTGAAAGATAATTGGATGGGGCCGGCCAGACTTTCTATGGGAAGTGTAGGTTGTAGAAAGAGCCTAATAATAGCCATAAGAGGTCAACTATTGCCAGATAGAGTAGCAGAATTATTTTTTGGTGCTGACATGACTAAAGTCATGTAGATGTTGTGATGCTGAACAGATGTTTCTTGGTTAAGCTATTAGTCCAGTTGAGGAAGTGAGTCCCAAATGGCAACTAATACCCTATAATGCTTCATACCAGACTCCATACAGTGTTAGTCAGAAGTAGTGCACTGTAAAGAGTATGGTACCATTTGTAACACTAGCCAAGTTCTGCAGTAGTAGGTCAAGCAAAGGTCTTTTGACTGATTATGGATCAGAAAATGTTTTTCCCATGAAATATTAATGATTTCCAAGGTAAATGGAATTAATTATTGCAAGTACATGCAAATTGGTCCAGGGTTTCATGAAGGATAATGTCTCTAAAAAGCTTTCAGTTTCATAATTGGTTTCATTCACAGGCCTTTGTTCCTAGATTCATATTTCCCAGGTTCATTGTTTACTGGTGTTTAGTTTTATCAAATGGTCTTAAATGTGTATCTGCTTTTATATTTCAGCTCAAAAAAGTTTAATTCATGTTGACCATACATTTAAATAATATAGAAATATAATTTAGAGTTTACAATTTACACTATAATTAGTTATGAAAATGCTAAGGTGATGTAAGACTACAAAACATATGCAATATATATATTTATAAAATATATGACAAAATTCCATATGGAAATATGAAATTTGAGTATTTTTGTTTCATTTAAATGTTCCCAGGTGTCAGGGGACGTTTAAAATTTTTCTTTTTTTACCTAATAATGTATATCCGACAAATCTTGGAACAAACTTAATCTAAATAAAACAAACTTAAATGCTTAATATCTGAGTCACCACTGGCGCGATTATGATTTAACTTGGTTGAATTATGCATTTTATGTTATACACTAATGTTATGTTTTTGGAAAATACACTGAGGCATATTATTTGTGGGGGAAAGCGTAATTTTTGTAGAATGTTTTTACAAAGCGTATTATGCTAGCTTTTGTTGGATGATTGACAATAGTCTTGACTGATTATGCATCAGAAAATGTTTGTTTCCGATGAAATAATAATGATTTCCAAGGTATGTGGAAATGGAATGTTGTTATTTTCATGTTTTAAAATGTTGTTGTATTTTAAAATGTGAAAATGTCAGTTGTCGCATGTCACCTTCTGAGATGATGTGGGACACTTTCCGGACAGAAACTCCCTGCATTTACTAAAGATGATGTCTTGCTTTATGTGCATTGGAATGAGAGGCAGTGTTGGAAGTCTGGTTCTGAAGACCTTCTGATGCTAGTAAACTAAGAAAAAAGCATTTTGTTGGGGAGCTACTAAAAACATCTCCCAAAATGCAATGCATCTTCCCTTCTGTATACCCATATATGGCTACTACTAGCTCACCACCTACCACTGTCCCAGCGTGATATTGACGCTTCACACTTGATGTTTGAGAGCAAACACATTTCACAACTAAACTGTATTAGGAACCAGGAAGCACGTGGCTCGCTTAATGTCTGTTGTCATGACAATTGTTGTATTCTAATAAGCTCCTAGTTGCCAATGACTATCGCAATGCAGTAGGTCGACACTGGGAGAGAAATGGGGTCAATACTGTTGTCACTATTTCTGTGATTGAATTGATTTGCTCTCTAGCATGTCGCTTTGAAAGGTTTTCCAAAACACAACCCGCAGCATTGTTAATCTGCTTTGGCAACAAGCAGATGTGCAATATAACATCTTACAAAAATATACGGTGTATCTGCTAAGATTGATGCTAAATGAATAAAATATAGAAATCTATGTTTTTTTTGTGAAATACCAGCAGATAAGGAAAGAACAGAGATTAATTTCCAAAAATAATAAAACAGAACAAAGATTCAACCCCATTTGACCCCCCCCCCTTACCCAGTATATTGGTGATATAGTTATCCAAAAAGAATATTGGAGGAGAGACTGATCCTTTCTATCAAACTATTGCTCAGCATTCTCTCTAAATGTAGTGTTTGCCAGTTTGCTGTAATTTAGCTTAAAGAACTTCAGTCCACAGTGCATTGAAGAGGTTTGAATTGCCAGAACCTTAGTATCATGTAAGTATTTTATCGGAAGCTCTGAACAGGAAGTGGATGTGACTGGTATAGGGTGAGGTGATTGAATTCCTCACTCCATTGGAGACTGGACTTGATTAACATGACAAACACACAATCCCTGCACAGTAGGAAGCCTGTTATTTCACCTTTCGTTTTTTTTACATTTCGAATTTGTCTGAGAAAATATATTGTACAAGGCTAATATTTTGTTGTGTAAACTTGTAGATGTCGATAACTCGAGATGCCACCTTTCATGGTAAAGTTTGCCGCATTTTTGATTCAGCCCTATAGCATGAAACGATGAAGATAGTACCTTAAATACCAATCTGCATTTCACTTAACCTAATGATTTAATGGAAAACCAATCCATAACTCAGCAACGTGATGCGCGTATCTCCATAAGAGAAGCAGATATGTTCTGGTATCCCTAAATTTGCTGAGTCATTATTTTTGGAATACCTCTCTGGACAGTGAAAACATGACACTATCTTTGAAAAGAAGAACCTCATATCAACCATAAATCCCGGAGGCTGTGGGCTTGTGGTTTAGGGATGCTTTGCTGCCTCAGGTTATGGCCAACTTGCCTTCATTGAGTCAACTATTAATATTGTATCAGATTTATATAAGGAGAATTTACAGCCATCTGTCTAAAATCTGAAGCGAACATGGGAACAGAATGCCTCAAAAAGATAAAATGAAAATGTATGGAATGTCAGAATGTCAACACAGATCTCAATGTGGTTGAACTGCTGGGGGGAGACTTATAGTGGGCCATGCATGTACTATATTTGTCCAACCTGCCCTGGTTGGAAGTGCTGTAGTGTAGATAATTAGCATCCAAGAGTTGTTATATGGCCTTTTATGTGATATGGCCCCAATAAAAGAGGGAATAATCCTGGGTTCTAGTGGGGGTTCCTAACTGACTCACTGACTGAGGCCTGTTTCTTCTTGGTGTAAGTTTTACATTGTGCTTATTGCTCAACGACTATAGCTCTGAGTACTGTGTTTGTGTTGGTTTACTGATATAGGGAGTGTCCCAAATATTATCCTATTTCCTTTATACTGAACTACTTCAGTCAAAATGCACTAAAACAAAACAAATACAAAATGTGCTAACTAGCAACAACGAACATTAACGCCTGGAGTTTGTTAAATGGTTTTGACACTCAGTTGGAAAAAGTGGATCTTTAAGACATTAACACAACAATGACACACAGCACTTATCCACAAAGAAATGGCTACTTGACCATAAAATCAAGTTTCATTTGTTCTTGGTGTCCTTACTTGAATCTTATTGAAAACATGTCTGCGCGAAGGCAGTCCGTAAGTACAGACTGAAGCATGTGAAGGAGCTGGATGATTCTTTACAGGAGGATGGTGTCAGATTGCTCTCACTGTGTTGTTCAATCTCTTCATCCCAAATATGATAATGTACTTAGAGTTCTCACTAAGGGTGGGTTACAAGGTATTGAAAACAAAAGTGTTGAAAATCAAGAATAATGTTATTCATAAATGTTATTCATAAATTGGTGTTATTTTGGTTAGTAAAGGATCATGAGTGGAAATTGCTAGAAGCAAAATGTTTGAACGCACATCGGCTCTGTATTTAGAAGAAGGTTGGGAACAGAAAGCGGAGTGGTCAGAAATCCCGCTAATCACTCGTGGAGAGTCCTTGCGCATCCCTCCAGGCAATCAATGTTCACCCCTCAAAATCCTGCTCCACGTTAATCAACTGAACTGATTATGTAGGCTCCCATTTGGTTTCGACGAAGTTTACCTAAGAAGAAGCACTCAACGTATCTAAAGAGGAATGATGTAGGAAGCAAAAGATACTTTCCTAATGCATGTTTTTTTGCCCTGATGCAGTGGTCAATAACTTTGTGTGCTTTCATTGTATCGCCATGTTGTCCCATTGTCCAGCTGAGCGTCGGCATTTGTCAAGTGGCGTACTCTTGCTTTAACACAAGTCTGCCAGCTTTGGGTAGGCTGTTAGTGTCCGGGCTGTGTGAGTTAATGGGAGGGTTCTCCACGATCATCAGACTGGAAGAGTTATTTCCCTGAAGAAACAGCGAGGTGTGGACTGCTTGTTTGTCTTTCACAGGGGTTCCTGTAACTGATACATCTTCATGCTTTCAAAATAACCATCGTTGACCTTGACTTGGAAGGATGCTGCCTGATGTCCTGTGACCCTTCATCCCACTAACTGATGGAGTGAGGGAGGCCACTGATGGCGCCAGGCTTGGCTGTCCGTGTAATGTCCCCGGGCTGGTGCTGTAGCAGCCTCCTTAATTCCACCCCCAGTGGGTGTAATGGAATTCCCAGGCAGCCTAATGGGCCACAGTCAGGGAAATAATGAGCCGGGAGAATGTGACAGTGTGGCTGGAGAAAGAGCTGCGCACGACTGCGTGAAAGCGTCGTCGAGTTGAGTGTTGACCGGTGCGCTCAGCAGAGCAGATGTAACCCCCCCATATCTCTGCTTCATGTTTAGTTGATGAAGAGGCAGCAGCAGTGCTGCTTTCCCATGTGTGAGACGGGGTCAGTTTCCGCTTGGCATTTCCACGTTGCGGCCTGCCGGGCACTGTGTGGCTGATGAGAAGGGAAACGGGAGACTGAATAGGGTTACTGAGATGCGTCTTATCTACAACAAAGTTGTCTCCCTGTCTGTTTTGGACCTCTGTGGGGTTGAATGCTCACAGGGGCAGATCACCCCCCCCCCCCCATTTAATTGGCGATCTCTTGGGGTCTTATGGACGGTTTCTTGTGTTTCAGGTTCGTAACATAATCCACCGTGCTGACTCCGCCTTCCTGTCAGTTCAGCACCTTGTACTCTCTGCCATAGGAACACAGTGGATGTGTACACTGACTAATCACTCATCTGTTCACCCTGGGCGTCAAATCTATTAGACAGAGGTAAAATATAATGCTCAGCTTTATTTGTTGCTTTCATTAGGTTGATGGTCAGGCCTGCGTTGTCAGGTATGTGATGTATTATTTATGGTCTGATCTCAGTGGTGTGACCTTGGCTATTTGTTAAATACTAATAATGCATGCGCTGTAGCGGTAATGTTACACTGATGAGCCATTAGGGGTGTGGGTGTGGTCAACTTAAATCACACATCGGGTCTCGATGAAGGAAATGTGTTAAAGATCAAAATCTTTACTGTACATTGTGTTATTGGTTGAGAACAAAATGACATAGCAACAGTCAATGGAAAACAAATTCCCAACTGATTGAGGGCTGGATTCAACCTCGCACTGGAAATGAAAGTAAACAATTGAAATCACAGGCTGTTCCAACTTGTGTGAAATTCTTCACGGCAACTCATCATGTGACTCAGTATTATGGCCCCTACATGCCGGTATACACTCCCAACAACATCTGGGCATGTTTCTGATAATGGTTTCCTGGGAGATCTCCTCCCAGACCTGGATCAGGGCATCAGTCAGCTCTTGGACAGTCTGGCACTACTTGGTCGCTTCGGATGCACTGATACATACATGGGCGGCAGTTGTGGACTTACCAATTTTGGTAATCTCTGGCGAATGCCAATCGAGCTGTATGGTGCTGGGCTGTGACCTAGCACCATACACCACCATCTCATCTGTTGTCCTGCTGTTGCCTATCCAGGGCAGCTTCCGACACTTTCATTTGACCCAAAACAGGTGATGTTGATAGCTTGATTGTGAATTTGATTGATATCCCTGAAGTTTAATTGACTTGTTATCATCACAGTATAACACCACGTTCCCTTCATTTTTTTTGAGCAATGTGTTATGTAGGAGAGAACCACTCACTGGTTGTCTAGAGGCTGATGGGGATCTCTTTATTAGCATTAGGTGTCTATTGTTGAAGGTCATTTATCGCTGCTTTATTTAGACCTCAAACATCCATTCAAAAACATTTAAACAATATAGTGTGCAGGGTAAACGGATCGGCCAAATGATAGGATATGATGTGGGGGGTGGCCTGGTGTTACCCGACCTGAGGACCTATTGAAATTGTGCTTTTGTATTCTTTTATTTTTAATTCCAGTTTTCTCCCTGATAATTGTGAATTGGAAATCACAAAAATGTCCAACCTAACGCATGAAATTCCCTGGTCTTCATGGGAATAAATGGCTAGTCCGCTAGCCAGATTCAAATTCTGGTTTTGCAATGACTCAACATTGTCCAACTGGGAGGCAGCGACTTTGACACTAGACCATCCCGGGCCCAGATCATTTCAGTGTTCTGACCCGTTAAACCATTTGCATTCTCTTGTCTCCTCCCAGGTTCCCAACGCATTTAGTGATCTGATCTGGCGGTGCTGTGGTCTCTTGCTGACGCCATCGGCACACTGTTGGTCCTGTCAATGGCACATACTTCTCACCGGTGAAACTTAGCCAGCAAGCTGGACACCGCAGCTTGGCACCATAACGCCTCAGCCTCCACCTCTAGCCCTTCCCCCAGGGACCTCTCCGATCCACAGCCAGACCCACCCAGAACCCCTGGCCCCAGCGAGGAGCAGTATGTGAGTGAGGCTGAGACTACCGAAAACGTCGCCACCGCCTTCAGGGATGCTGGGACCATCACTGGTACGTTCCCATCATCGCTGAGACTAGGAGGAGGCTATGGTTTGTGTCTTGACCGAGCTATTTCCTCTTTGTTTGTTCCACAACCTAATTGATACCTTTTGTGTGTCCCGCCGAATGAAAGTAGAGGTCTCTCTTGTCTTCGTTACATCGTTTCTCAGATACTGATGTGTGTGATTACAGGCTATATCTGAAGAACGTTTCTGCCCACGCTGCCATTGTTTTGTGGTGTTCAGCATTACGACAGAGCTCTATAAACATTAGTCATCTAAGAACTTCACAGAGTAGCTCCATCTGGAATAGAGCTAATGTTCAGAAGGTCACCTGTAATCTGATACCAGGACACCTTTATGTACTGCATGTTTAACTGGTTTCTGTAATTGAGAGTTTGATTGAACACAAACAAAAATTTGTTCCCTTAATTGTGTGGGCAGTGGGCACATTATTGCCAGTGAGTATTGAAACACAAGTACTTAAAATAAGCCATAGAGTAGATTTGCATCTGCCAAATTATTTATTATTCATCAGAATTGTTCTGAACACTACAGTGTTAATTTTGGCTGTTGATCAGAATTGGGCACCCAGCTCACATCTGTGAGGCAGCCATGTCCCTGAAACAATAAAATCACTTGGTTGACTTGGTTGAAACCAGGACAATCCTGGCCAAATTACAACAATCAATTTACCCTCATTTGGCACTTGCTCTGTCTCTTTTTGTAGTTCAGTGCACAGGAGGACTGTGTCCAGCTGTGTTGTCATGCATTGACAAGGGCTTTTGTATGGTTGTAATTGACTGTTGGGTCCCAGAGGCAAGATGTACAAGTAAGGTTTGGAAATAATTGGGCACTGAGACAAGTTTTGTTATTTTGGCTGTTAACCAAAATATAATTCGGTTACAGATAAATAATGAATATGGGCTTTAAGTTCAGGCTCTCAGCTTCCAAACAGGAGGAAAGGTTTAGGAATTTCAGCTTTTTAATATGTATCCTGATTTTTTTTTTCAAGGGACCAAAAGTAATTGGAGTGGTGTGGACTATTCCTTTGTTACTTCATCAATTAAACAGGTAAAAGGTCTGGAGTTGATTCAAGGTGTGGCATTCATGTTTGGAAGCTGCTGCTGTGAGCCCACAACATGTGGACAAAGGAGCTCTCAATGCAAGTGAAACAGGCCATCCTTAGGCTACAAAAGAAAATCATCAGAGAGTGAGCAGGAACATTAGGCGTGGCCTAAAGTTTTTTATATTCTGAGAAAACAAGAATGCACTGGTGAGCTCTGCAACACAAAATGTCCTGGAACTCCATGGAAGACAACAGTGGTGGATAATTGTAGGATCCTTTCCATGGTAAAGAAAAAACCCTTTGCAACACCCAGCCAAGTGAATATCATTATCCAAGTCTACCATAAAGAGAACTTCTCAAGAGCAAATTCAGAGGGTTCACCACAAGCTGCAAACCATTCATAAGCCCCATGAATAGAAAGGCCCAATTAGCCAAAAAACTAATAGAAAAGCCAGCCCAGGTCTTGAACAGCATTCTTTGGATAAAAATTAAGATCAACCTGTACCAGGGTGATGGGAACAAAAAAGTATGGAGAAGGCTTGGAACGGCTCATGATCTGAAGCATAACCACATCATCTGTAAAACACAGTGGAGGCAGTGTGATGGCATGGGCATGCATGGCTTCCAATGGCACTGGGTCACTAGAGTTTATCGATGATGTGACAGAAGACAGAAGCAGATGGATGAATTCGGAAGTGTATAGGCATATTGTCTGCTCAGATTCAGCCAAATTCAGTGAAATTGGACGGCGCTTCACATTATAGATGGACAATGACCCAAAACATACTGCGAAAGAAACCCAGGAGTTGTTTTTAGGCAAATAAGTGGTATTTTATTGCAATGGCCAAGTCAATCACCTGATCTCAACCTAGTCAGGTATTCAATTCACTTGCTGAAGACAAAAAATAAGGTAGAAAAACCCATGAACAAACATCAACTGAAGACTTCTGCATTAATGGCCTGGCAAAGCATCACAAAGAAGGAAACCCAGTCTTTGGTGATAACCCTGCGTTACAGACTTCAAGCAGTCATTGCCTGCAAAGGATTCCCGAATGAGTATTAAAAATGAACTATTTATTTTATGATTGTGTTAATTTCTCCAATGACATTTGAGCCCCTGAAATAAGGAGTCTGTGTTTGTAAATGTTTGCAATTCCCAAACGTTTCATACAATATTTTTGTTCAACCTTTTGAATTAAAACTGAAAGACTGCACTTCAATTGCATCTCGGTTGTTTCATTTCAAATCCACTGTGGTGGTGTACAGAGCCAAAATTATTAAAATTGTGTCAGTGTGCAAATATTTCCAAACCTCACTGTATATTGGATGTTACCAACTGTCTGTTGGTTCTATGTTATGTTTTTCACTGTTTGCAGATTTATTACAAAACATTGTGCATGGAGTTGTTCTGAATGCTAGTTTGCAACTACGCCAAAAGCAAAGTTGATGTTTGTAATAATGACATTTCTGTGTCTTAATTCTGAATCATTCCTATGCTGGTCCAAAAAAATCGTGCAATATATTGGGATTATGTTGTCATTTTGAATGCATAGTTTCTTTGTGTGGTCTGGAAAGTCTTCTGATAATGGATTATCACTGTTCTGCCACAACGCCTGCTATTGTTAGAAATCAGCCATGTCGTATAGTGGTAGTAATAATAACTTGCGTACTCGGTTGTCAAGGGAGAGAGTATTCAATGTTTATTGCAGCATATTGATTGTCTATTAGCACATGATGTTACAGGCTCAAACTCTTCCCTACTCTCTTTGTCTCTCTCTACTCTCTCAACTGTAATGTGGGGTACAAGCTGTTAAATACCTTGAGGGGTGTGTTTACCTAGCAAAGCCCAGACACTAACCCCCACACCAAATGGTCAATGTAAACATTCCTGTGGTTACCAGAGCGCAACCAACGGGGAGAATCATAACTTTCTGTTATTCTCAACATCTAGGCACATTCACTTCTAATGAACCATACATTCATATTGTAGTTGTTAATGCTCAGATCCTGCACTATGATGGTCAGAATGCAGTTACAAGGCTTATTACACTGTCTGGGTAAACCATATGTCATGCATACTGGTGTAACTTTTGCATGTACAGTTCATTATGTGGATGTGTTCACAGAAAGTTGCCTTCTGAGAATCTTGTTCCCAGGCTAGGCTTCGGTTTGGCTGGACCCTGTTGATAACGTAGTGTCAGGTGTTTTTCCATAGCTGGCCTAGTGACCGATGCCAGAGTTATAAATAATTGTCTGTAAGAATGAAGTTCTGACGTCAGTGTTGTTTTTAGTCCCATTGGACAAGAGGAGAAAGTGCACTGCAGACTGCTCAGCTCCGTAGAGCAGAGTACAGCGCTTGACTGGCCAGTCCAATACAATGGTTTTGGGATATTAAAGGATATACCCCAAAAAAAATCTGCCTGAGTTTATGGCAATATCAGCTTTTTCAAACACCCAATACTCCTGCATCATACAATTTGTGTTTTTCATCTTCCTTTTTTGTTGCCTAGTTTTGTGAGGTCATAGTGGGGGAGATGTGGAATGAAGCTAACGTCTGTTGTGACCTGCCCATGATGGTCACTTCCTGTGATGAGGCCAGTTAGGGGAGCGGACTACTGGTTCCTCAGACAATTTTTAGATATTGATAGATAAAATAGCATAGTGCCTCCCTGTTTATTGAAATGTTTAAGTTTCCTCTACTGAATAGGTGTCCCAAACGCCAGCCTGTTCCCTGTGTAGACCAACATGTTTGATCAGAACCGTGTAAGCCTTGGTTAAAAGAAGTTAGCTGAATAGGGAACGTTGGGGCATTTGGGAGTTCAACAAACTCCCAGGGGGCAGTGGGGCTGCTTTCACACCCCGCCCCCCTCATGATTCTGCTTGGTCCTATTCAGTAGAGGAAACATTTTGAAACAAAATGGAACAGGGAGGCACTATGCTATTCTATCTAACAATATCTAAATTGTCTGAGGAGCAGCACCGATTTTTTTGCTTTGCGGTGCAAAGAATTGCTGGTGAACATGACCAAGCAGAAATGCAGGACTGACTGCATTGTAGAGCAAAGCCTGACTGCAACCAATGTTTTCTGGTTGTGCAGGGGGCGGTAAGCAAACCGTTGAGCCTGTCCACTACCCTGTCTCAAACCAGTAAAAAGTTGGCAGTGCAATGTATTGCTCTGGACCAACAAGATCAATACGGATCAACTAGTTATATGGGAATGTCTTTGAGTTGATTGTCTTGGTTCCAGGACTCTGGCTGAGATACTACAGTGTAGTGCTTCCCTCTGCTGGTGTTACAGGCCAGACACTGTGCTGTTCGCAGTGGGGCGATGTTTCCTCTACAGATCTGGGATCAGCCTCCTCTCCCCCATTCTTAATCATAACCATAAGTCAGAGAGGTCTCTCAATCAATCAGTCAAATTTATTTTATGAAGCCCTTTTTACATCAGCAGTTGTCACAAAGTGCTTTCACAAAACAGTCTGACCTGAAAACTTCATGTAAGGACACCTTGAACCTCTGCAGAGGTTTCTTAATTGTCCAGCAGGCCAGGAGATGAAGGTCTGAGGATTGTTTGAGTCTTTGACTGCTTGATGATGTCACTGTGTGAAAGGTGTTTCTCGGCCTGGGTTGCTGCTGGCGGATCACCTCAGAGAACACCAGACCACAGTGAGTTTCCCTGCTCCCCACGTGTCCCAGTGGGTGCCACAGGGGCTGGGGGAGCTTCCATGATTCTCATTGATGTGATGATGGGGAGCAGGGCTATTCAACTCGGTCCTGGAGGGGTTGAAACACTTCAGGTCTGGATCCCTAATGCAAAGAATTTTGTAACATTGATAGGTTCATTAGAGAAAAATAGACTGTTTTCATTTTCAATTTTGAAGGTGCTTGTAACTTCTCACTGGCTTTTTCCCCAGTGAAACCTGGTCATCGAGCCTAGGGTGTTTGTGAACCCCTCCTGGGCCCTAGGGTCGGTTGGGTTAAGTGACAATGCCTAAATGGTGTCTTCAATTCCAAATGATGTTTTCTGAGAGTGCCTCCCCATTGTCTTGCAAACATTCATTTATATTACAAGTGGGAACCTCTAAAATAGAATGTTCCACCCCTTAAATAGAAATGCTTTTGTGCGTTTCTTGTCCTTACCACTTGTCGCGGAAGTAGGCAGTTATTTTTCATCGATATTACTATTTAAATTAAACATGGAGTTATATAAGTCATAGACTCACTAAATTATAACACCTATATAGGAAGTTAACACATACATATACTCTATTCTAAACTCTTCATATTACCTTGTAGTATGTTACATTTGGACCCAAAGTCCATGTCAAGAATGATT
Source organism: Esox niger (assembly GCA_016801105.1). Taxonomy (NCBI): domain Eukaryota; kingdom Metazoa; phylum Chordata; class Actinopteri; order Esociformes; family Esocidae; genus Esox; species Esox niger. The sequence goes on from JACXGJ010005464.1 coordinate 17,173, forward strand.
TCTGTTGGACTTTGTTTTCTAATGTGCTAATGTTGCTGTTGTCAGTCTCTTGGCATGTTGATTAAAGGTAATACTGACGTTCAATAGATATCTGCTGTGGAAACTGTCTTCCTCTTGTGTTGTGTTAGGAAAATAATGTTTAATACTTCTATCGTGAGGTAATGTTCTATTTTGACCTTGAAGTGGCTGGTAAGAGGGGCTGTTTTGGTGCCACCTCATATATGAAGTGAGTAATCACTTGGCTAACTTAGTTTAGGAAAGGTTTCTGTACATTATTTGTTAACCCTTCAAATTACAGCTTGTTACTTACAGGGTAATTCCCGCGTAACTACGTAGTTACAAGAATGTAAGTACGTGGTACGATTGGTTAGTTATGTAGGAGCAATACAGGTGTACATATATGAACAAAGAACGATACTACTCCAAACAACTTTGTAAACAGACAGGTGATTAAAAAAGCAATTTTAAAAGTATATAGTTGTCATTTTTAATCGTGGACATTAACTTACCATTTTAATGTGACATTACTAATTATTTTAGTGCAAGTTCGCTCACATAATTAAGAGAAAAGAAAGATGAGGTGCGTTTCTCCAACTTTTCACCATGCCAACAAACGCTTTGGGCAATTTGTTCTTGCCAAAACAAAAGTTGTGTTGATGTCAATCACATGTATTAATTGATTACCAACAAAGTTCTATTCAATATGTTTTGCTGACCAGCCTATGAACAGTTGAATGGCTTTCTTACGATGGGCTTGGCTTTCTGTCAGATGTTTTACCCACACACCGAGGGTATTCACAAACAGCCTGATGTAACCATGGGAACAATTTGTCGGTGGGTAACAGTTTGTTCAGTTACTTCTCCATGGTCTTGTTAGCACTGTCTGACTCACAGCCCAGCCCAGCCCTGCACTAGTCCCAAGATTCAGTTTTTCCCTTAGACACACCAACTTCGCCTGCAGACACACTAACTCAGAATACACTTTTATATAAGACAGGCTAACATGTACGAGGGCTGTTCCATTGCCTTTCATCCATTCCAGTGCAAAAGCTGATTACAACAAATCATCAAGTAGTCAGTCAGATGGATCAGCTGAGCTGGTTCTGGGCTACATCAGCGCAAAGACCCAAATGACATGTCTCCATGAGCCTTTGGGAGGGCACCGTGAGCCATTCAGCAGTGTGATCTGTGGTGAATCTGTGCCAGACCCTGCCTCTTGGCAAGAGCACTTGAATTCCAACCACAGCTGGGGTAATATAAAGATCTTTAGAAACAGACACTGTAGTGGTCAGATTGTCCATATCTGAAGGACCCGACACAGCAAAAAAAGAACAGAGACCTCCTAGTGTTGTGTCCTTATTAGTCACACATGTAGTCCTACCACTGGCTAAGATGAAGACAGAACACAGGTTTTCCATGAGGATGCAGGAAAGGAACAATCAGCGTCACATTTCATTTCAACAGCTGTTCACAGCAACTATCTGATTCCCTCCATGTAGACCTGGAATTCACAGTGAATCAGATTACATGCTGCTAGTTCCTCAGACTTCCCCTCAACACTGACATTTGGTGTAGCCTGTTTACATACCTCAATTTGACCACATCTGACTGAACATGTTTGTACTCTTAATCCATTCAGGTCTTCTTCAGTGTTGTCTCATGTTAATTGAAACTAACCTTTCTGTCTGTCTGTGTATCTGACTGTTACCGGGTGTGAGTGTCTGTTGTATATCTGTGTAACACACTAAACTGTATTATAGACTTTCGCTGCCTACATGTCAATGAAAATGTCGTGCTAGCTAGCATACCTCAGCTGTTGTGATTGCAGAGGGGCTGGAGAGCCATGGAAACATATTTTTATCAGTTATGGATCTCATATTTAAAAGGAGATGCTGATTTCTTAATTTTTTTGCCGATACAGCAAACTTACACAAAATACTATTCCTAATATATTGTCAAAATAATATAATACACAAAAATAGTGAAATTATGTAACTGCTTAAATATTCATTTTTAGAGCCTCTTTGAAACTTGCCAGTGATCTGGATGTTTTTGGTAGTTAGAGGATTGCATGCATGGCTGACTGGGAATGTTCCTTAAGGTTCTACATAAATGTCTGTTTTGCTCAGTTTTTCTCATGTGGCCCGTTTGCCTTCTACCCAGCTAGGTTCCTGCTGTAGCACATCCTGCCCAGGCTTATTCTCATGGAGACACGACAGCTGTGGGAATAGACTAGCTTGCACTGTTGAGGACAATGACCGGTCAGGTCCACTGCACAGTCTGTGCCAGCAGTGATCCACTGACGTCAGTGTTCAGTCAGTTGGTGGCTGGGTCCCCATGTGACCACAATCACTGGCATGCCAGACATGTTAGAGCAGGGGGGCAGGGGTCGCTTTCCTATGAGTCCCTCCCTCTGTCCGTGCCTGTCTCATTCTCATTTCCCTCCCTCCCTCCCTCCTCCCCTCTCTTCGTCTCTCTCCCACTCTTCTTTGCCCTGCCCTTTCCTGGAGAAGCGGAAAATGTAAGTCGGAGTGAGAAGAGGTAGAGCGAGGGGCTGAGGCACCATGAGTGAGTACTGGACACCGTGACTTTGGGCTGAACCTTTCGGGTAGTTTTGGTCTTGTTTTGGGGTAGTCTCGTTTAATATTTCTCTCAATCCTCACTTGTTTTGGACTTTTTTCATAGTTTATTCTTGAAGTTGACAGAACGTCAGCGTTGCTTTCATGAACTCTTTCAACTGTGTATATCTGATTTCTTAAAATGTTTATGGAGAAGTGAAAATGTGTGTTCTTCTGTTAATGATAATTAATGCTAAGCATGACTTTATGCAGGGAATGGTTATGTCGGCCGGTTTTTAATGAGGATTATTTGAACAATGGAAGCCTCGAGGTCACCAGCTGATTTACATAATCTTAATAGCATAGATAATGAAAATGGCTGTTTTTTTAAGAACTCACCCTTTGGCTCAGTGGTTTTACTCATCTCTTGGCAATCACCCATTTGGGTTGTGTATGAAGACAAATGTTTAGCTCGGACCAGACCGATGTGTCTCAACATGTAGCTGTAATATTGTCCCCATTGTACTCTCAGACTCAGTAGTGTATGTTTGTCACCATTGGGTCTAGCTTTTGTTGGATCTAGGTTGAGCCTTTTGAATTGACCCACACATACAGCTGTACTGGCTCCTGAAGATTTAAGGTGAATGCCGTAGAGGGGAAAGGAAGGACAGTGGGACCGACAGGGCCTCTCAGATCTGACTATAAATACAGTCCTGGAATAATCAACAACCACCAACTAACAGCCTAGCAGCGACCAGGCAGCACTCTGCAACCTTCATGCAACATTTATATGGGACTTATTCCCATATTTACTGATGTTGCCTAGTAACAGACTACATGACAGATGTTGGGTTTGAAACATGGTATCAGTGCACATATTGTGATAGCTGGTTAATTACTAAACACGGTTTTTGTCTTAAATACATGAAAATCTAGTTCCTGCGACAAACTGGGTTTTGTAATAGCTCTGTATGAACAGCGGAATGTAAAGAATCACCACACAACAGGCTCTGTACAGACTATCTAACAAACGATGAGATCGGAAAGAGCTTTGAAGCGTAGTAGCAAGTGGTGTCGGTCCATATGTGGACTGTTGTGACTGTGTCAGACCACCATGCTGTAGACATCCTGCCAGTGTCCTCATGACATTCTGTCAATGTAGCCTCAGAGGCCATCCCATTCAGTCTGGATTAAGGCTTATCTGGGACCCACCTCCCATATGCTGATGGTATGTTGCTGTTGAACAATAGAATGGAAATCCTCCTGCCCAACCACAGTCGGTCAGTGTGTCAGGTTATTGTTGTGACTATTGGAGTATCTTTTACTTTGAGTATGAACTCATGAACTGTGTTGTTTTTGTAAGTATGTGAATGGGACATTTTTGGATGTACGGTTCAACGGGGGTAGTGAGTAATTCCTCTGTCAGGAAGTTCATATTAGCAAATGTGTCATTTTAAGTGAACGCTGCTTTTAAATTGTAGCCTATGGAAAGTCAATAAAATATGGAAAATAAACACAACATGTAGTGTTCTTACAAATGTATCACACGTGACTTAACTTGCTTTGATATGTTTTTTTTGTCAGTGTGTGTTCCAGTGAAGCAAAGATTGCACTGGCTCTCCAAACCTTATATTTAAACTCAAACTAGTATCTCAACATACAGCAAAAATCTTCCAGTTTCCACGGCAGTACATGAGCCTTTTTACGCATGAACGGAAATTATGTATGGAAATTTGTCATCGAGCAGTTTCCTTGACGCAGCGTGATTCTGAATGTCAGTAGAAATGCAGTTTCTCAGTGTGCCACTAGAGGTCCTTCTAGACTGGCTTCCAGACCCTTTTCCTAAGACATTCCATATGTTTAGAAACTTAGCCACTGTAAGGATTCTGAGGTAAAGGGAATATCAAATGAGAGCCATTGTGTTTGTTTTTATTATTGGTACATGAATGAGAATTTTCAGGATCTTCTTTTTGTCCACACACCTATAACACTCCTCTCCTCTCCAGATGTGTGTAACAGCACTGATCTTCCAGAGGTGGAAATCATTAGTCTACTGGAAGAGCAACTGCCCCACTACAAGCTAAGAGCAGACACCATCTATGGGTACGACCACGACGACTGGCTCCACACCCCTCTCCTCTCCCCGGACACCAACGTGGACCTTACCGTCGAGCAGATCGAGGAGACACTGAAGTATTTCCGTAAGCACAGATTTTCTAATTCGTGTTTTAAAACAAAAAAGGTTTATACGGGCCGCAATGCTAACAGGTGAGAGAGGCCTTATCCTGTCTTTTGCTTTTCAGTTGGTGTATTTTGTGTGGTCTGTCAGGAGCAACAGATTTGATTTTCAATTATTCTCCTCAACCTTAAAATGCAGACTACTTGTATGGAGCTCAGCTCATATTGCATTTTGGGAATTCTTGCAGTCAAGATTAGCGATTAAGAAAACAGTAGTGATGGGTTGGAAGACTAAAATCAGAGATTTTGGCGCAGTGGTGGGACAGAGAAAGACATTACAGAGATAGAGATGTCAACACATGCAGACAGGCAGACCAACATTGAGGGAAGGGGGGGTGCAGACAGCAAATCCTTTTCATTTGGCCTTGTGCTCATGTGGCCCCGGGCGGAGAGCCGGGCCTTGCCTTGCTTGTGGCCCTGGGCGGACGGCCGGGCCTTGCCTTGCTTGTGGCCCCGGGCGGATTTCAGTTATTTTTCCACACAGAATTGCACAGTGGTCATCTGGATAGTCAGCTGAGCCGTCAAATGCCACTCTGGCTCAGCTGCTCTCGCGTGACACAATACTGTCGGGTCCATACAGACTTGACTCTGTCAGTAGCTAGGTCGACCAAGTGACATTGTTTTTCTCTGGAATCATACTGAAGGATATTCTTTACTGTTTAATTTATAGCAGTTTGTCAAATTTCAGCTGTTCTCTTTACTGTCTTATTATAATTGTGTGTTAGAATTAGTCAGCCAGCTGTTTCTATCGATATAATTCAGGAAGGTGGACTCCCTGGCCTGTAGTAAACCAGTGCTGCCAGCTGAGATGAGGGGGGCGCTGTTCACCTGCTGCAGTTAGCACTACCGGCTAGACTGCATTCAGATGGAGCCAGTCTCCATGACAACCGTTCAGAGGAAGGCTGAGCAGAGGAGAGAGGAGGGGACAAAATTGCTCTATTGACGATACTGCTTAGAGGAGGGAGGAGCATGCCTCTGTAGGCCTTGACTATTGGTTGGTGGTCCTCTAGAGGCCCCTCCCTCCTCTGTGGTACAACCTTGACTCACCACGGGGCAGCAACACATCCTGCTGCCTGCCAGGGTTTGGGCTGTGTTTTGTCTCTCCTCCCCTCCTCCTTGGGTTCTGGTGGTCAAAAGTGCAGTTTCACGTTGTCTCCTCGGCATGGTAGATTCCCAGAGAAGTCAGCGTGTCAGAAAAGGATGGGCCGGCTGTCTCTTGACCTCCGCAGCAGGATCGGAGAAAAAGATGCTCCTCTCAGCTGAAGGGGACTGAGTATGCAGAAATTTGTGGAGGCGGATTACTATGACCTAGACTGGTACTATGAGGAATGCACAGATGGTAAGGCTAATTGTCGCGGCTAATGTGCGTGTTGTGGTGGTTATGGGGAAACGACACGGGAAAGAGAGGAAGTTCCCGGTAGAGACGGAGAGCGTGTGATTACATGCCATTGACAAGGTTGACTGTATGAATGGGCCTCCCTCAGGTCCAGTGTGTATTGCGTCAGTCACATGATGGTGGAGCCTGGATCTGCTGGGCTGCCTCGCTGCTGCCTGATGAAGTGTGCCGGTCTCAAACTTCACTGTGCACAGAGACCACACGGCGGTTCCACGATATCTCATTAGTCAGCGGGCGGCTCGTCGTTGTCTTCTGTTTACGACTGATTGCGCTGGCGCATTTCACCTGTGATTCTGATGGCTTTTGGTGATTTGGAACCTGGGTGACCTGAGGGAACCAAAAATCAGAATCAGAAAAAGAGGCTGCTAATGAAATGCGTGTGAGTGTGTCTGTGGGTGAAGAGTTAAGACTGGACCTCAGCTTTGTGTTCTGTACAGTCAGTAGGTGCAGCCTAAACGCATGTGAAGCTGTTGAGTGAGTCATGTGACCAGCTGGGAAGCAGCACGTTGCAGCACAGCCCCAGCAGCATGTAGACTTGGAATAGAACAGCTCCATCTACAGTCTACCAGCCAGGCCAAAAACCCGTACCGTTTTACCTGATCACCTGGGGGCTCTCTGCATTCTGTACAACCTGACCCAGGCCCTACTCCCCTGGCTGAAGGGGATGTGATCAAACGTGTTTAGGCTGGATGATTATCATGTGTTTTAGACGAGGCCTGTTCTGTCAGTATGGTGATTATGTAATACAGCACACAGGATGTTCCATGTTACAGTACTGCAGAGGATTACATGGGGAGGACCTCCTGACGTAACTCTAACAGACACACCAAGTCTGCCTGACTGGGGGGGAGGCTGCCTGACTGGCGGGGGGGCTGCCTGACTGGCGGGGGGAGGCTGCCTGGCTGCCTGGCAGGGGGAGGCTGCCTGGCTGCCTGGCAGGGGGAGGCTGCCTGGCTGCCTGGCAGGGGGGGCTGCCTGCCTGGCTGGCAGGGGGGGGCTGCCTGGCTGGCATGGGGGGCTGCCTGGCAGGGGGAGGCTGCCAGGCTGGCTGGCTGGCTGGCTGGCAGGGGGAGGCTGCCAGGCTGGCTGGCTGGCTGGCTGGCAGGGGGAGGCTGCCTGGCTGGCTGGCTGGCTGGCTGGCAGGGGGAGGCTGCCTGGCTGGCTGGCTGGCTAGCAGGGGGAGGCTGCCAGGCTGGCTGGCTGGCTGGCTTGCAGGGGTAGGTTGGCTGGTGGGGAGGCGGCCCGGCTGGCTGGTTGGCAGGGGGAGGCGGCCCGGCTGGCTGGCTGGCTGGCAGGGGGAGGCTGGCTGGCTGGCAGGGGGTGGCGGGCCGGCTGGCTGGGACAGAGGCCTGGTTGCAGGTGATGGTAGTGGGCCTGCATCTCCCCACAAGAGCTTGGAGGGAAATCTGGCAAACAAACTCCAGTTCTCCCTTTCCATCTCCTCTCGGCTCTCAAAGCCCATGGCTTCCTGTTCTATTGGTCCAGGTGGGGGTGGTAGGAGGGGCTCTTCCCATGCCGGGAACAATACAACTTCACACAATAAAGGCCTCAAAGAAATGTGTGGGGGGTTGTCAGGCACAGTCTATTGTTTGTCTGGCTTTGTTGGGGTACATCCGTGGGAATGGGGTGCATTCAGTATGCCCACACAAGCATATAGTACCGCCCAGAATCGCTGTAGGACCTCAATGAGTTAAATGAAATGAGTTAAACTAATTTTGACATTGGATAGTTGGTTGTGTGAAATATTTGCTGTATTCTTTGTTTGTGGAGGGTTGTTTTGTGAATATATATATATATTTCTGGCATTATTGGCATTGGGCTGTATTTCAGTCAGAGGCCTGTAATCTTTTTATACATTGAGTACTTATTTTTTTGCAAGATGCCGCATGAATGTTGCTAGTTGTTGCTGTTGCTAGTTGCTGTGCTCTTACTGTTACCGAATACACAGCGTACCACAGTTGATCAAACTTTAATTGTTAGAAATTAAATGTCAAAAAGAATTCCGACTGGGTAGGATATCTGACAATGATTTATTAACCTGGCAGCGGTTTTCTTTCAGTTAACCCAGCAGCAGTTACTATCCTCATTAAGCTGTATTATTTTCTCTCTCTGCCACTTTAAGCTCTGTATTTCTTGATGGTTGCCTTTGTGTAGTTGGCATGTGTGTGTATTTAGTCACCTGTGTTTGTTAGTGGTAACTCAGGCTGAGTCGCTATCCTTACAACAGGTGTGTGTATTGTGGTATGCTACGCCTTGCAGTGTTTCCATGGAGCGCCAGACGGAAGATACCATTTCAACTCCTGTAAAGGGGTGGTGAGGGGAGCGTGTTCAGACTTGAGCTTCGGTATTTCAAAGCTAAAACCACCACTCTGCACTGTAATGTTATGTTCATACTCACATGTGCTACAGTCAGAACATTCAAAGCCCTGTCCGTCTTATTACAAGCCCCTACCACTCCCCTGCTCTGGTTCGTTCTAGTCCTCATGCTGGTCAATAGCCAACGAGCTATGGACCATAAAAAGTAGGAGGGTGTGTCTGAATGACTGGGCTAGCTGTCTGTGAGTGTGTCAGACTCCCCTTGCTGTCCACACGCTGAGCCATGGTTCTGGACTTGAGACAGCGGGGCTCTGCTCGTCGCTAGCTGCGTGTTAGCATGGCGCTCCAATGTCCCGGCATCCCTAAGGAGAGCTTGGAGTATGTCTGTTCACCTGACCACAGTGATGGAGAGGGGCAGGAAGAGGAATTGGAAGATGAAGAGGAGGAGGAGGAGGATGACGAGCAACGTATCCTGTTTGAAGGTACCCTTTAACTGGTCTCCTGCAGGTTGTACTGTGCCGTTTATTCACACGGTGGTTTGGAACCACATTATCTGCTGTTGGTCTCCTGCTCCGTGTTTGTCCTCCGCTGATTTTCAGTGGCCCAGGTCACGTGGATTTGCAGCATACCAGGAGAACCAGAAAGGGCATGTTTGTTTGTTTGTTTTCAGTATCAACATGGACTTCAAGTCACTGAATTACCATCTTAATACCATGGACATTCAGGGAGCCATCAGGTCCAGTCAGGTTTCCGTTGTATATACCACACGGATAGCAGGGCGGTACCATTTATACCCAGCATATATTCACTGGCTGTTGGTCCATACACAATCAGATGTTGACATTGTATTTTGACATTTGCCCAATCCAAAATCTTGGATTCCAAAGTGGTTGTTCAGTTGGCTGTTTGATCTGTCAAGTACTGCAGTGCTGTTGAGTTCCAAGGCTGACAGTAGAGTTTCCCATGTCTCTTGGGTACTCTGTGGCAGAAGCTGTCCTCTTGTCACAATCTGGTTCACCAAGACTTGTCAGTTGACTAAGTAATCCAGTTAGAATCATGGGAAATAATGACTTGCTAGAGAACTGGATCTGTTGTCCTCGTTGGTAGTGTTGAGATTGACCATAAATAAAGTGAATATTCTCCAGACACTCCCCTAACAAGCCTTTATTCTGTGGAAGCAGAGGGCAGCCGACTACCCAGTAACACAGCTGTTGATTCGTTTCTATTGGTTAGTTGCAGAGACAGTCAGCCACAGTGTTTCCACACCTTAGAGATAGTGTCCTGTCGATTTGTTGTGGGTTGATATTGTGGTTAATGGGATACTGTATATAGTCATAAAGGCATTTCTGGTGTCGGTGTGGAAGAATGCGTTTGGTTATATAACATGGCGTCGTTTGTTTAGCTATCAAATATATGGTGCTCATGGAAATATCTACTTTGCATTGAACTCGTCATTGTATTGTGCGTTTGTGCTGCTGCAGAAACATATCAGAGATAAGAACTCCCTTAAGCACAAGTATCAAGGCCAAGGTGTGTACAGTCCGCAGAAACGAGTCACCTTTTTGTCAACATTGCAAGGGTAGGAGTGACCATTGATTTAAGTTGGACTCTGTTAGTCCCTACTTTGTGTGGCCTCTGAACTGAAATGCCAATCAGTTTTGTCTGTTGGCATGTCTTGGAAGTCTGATATGATACACTCATTAGTAGATACGATACACTCATTAGTAGATACGGTGGATGGAGAGGTTTGTAGGAAGGACTTAAAGGGACAGGAGAGCTTATAGCTTCTTAGTAGTTCTACAATGCTGTGGCTAGTTGTCCCTGATGGTGGTCAGGTGACTTTTGTTTTTCAAGGTGAATAAATAATGAAACGTCCCAAAGCAGCATATAATAAACTAATGAATTTGGATACTCATTTATTTCATAATTTATTTGGCTCTTCCATCACATTGGATTAGACTATTACTTCAAAGTAAAAAACTATCAGGTTTATTTTGAGGAAATATTCCGGTTCATCCACTGTTAAGAAAAATGGCGTCACATTATAGCTAACCACAACATTTCATACCGAAAAGCATTTGCATACAGAGATAAACAAGCCATGGGTCTGTCTACATACTATGGAGTTCACTGTGTATGATGACACACCTTTAGCTGCTTCTCTGGACCCCCACTGCAGTGTCCACAGGATCTGATAGGTGTGGGTTTAGGACCGAGCGCTATTTGTGGCGGTGCGGATCATCTGTTGATGCTTGCAGAATGTAATAACGGTGAATAATAACGCTGGCTGGGTGCTGCTATCAGCCATGTTCGGGTGGGCTTGAGGTGAGGCAGATTCTGCTTTGACTGACTCTCTTACTGCCTCGGTCACAATAGTCTTTCCTGATGTCTTTTTCAGTTTTACTCTCTGCCTTCTGAGAGAACCTTTACATTTAACTTTTTTGTTTGTGCTGGATGCCTTGAGAATTTAACCTACGACACTGTGCTCTACCAAATGAGCTACATGGGAATGAGGACTCTACCTAGAGTCCTGTCCTGTCCTCCGCCTGGTGTTTTGAGAGAGGATGAGAGAAGTAAAGGACACTGGGTTTTAGCAAAGACTATTCAGGCAGACCGTTTGGCAGTCTACCTGATCAGAACCACTTGTTTAAGATCTCTGATTTGAGCAGTTTGTCTGTGATGTGCAGTTGGTTCTCTGATAACTAATTCAGCTATTTCAAACATCTGTCTGCCCTGCACAGGTTGTTTAGCTGTCCTATGTACTGTACATTTCTGGCTGCATTTCCTAGTAATCGTTTCTGTCTGTTTTCGTTGGTTTTAACAACTGTTATCTATCTTTCCAACTTTACAGTTCTATGTGCTGAAAGAGTGGGCCAGATGACTAAGACGTACAATGACATAGATGCTGTTACACGTCTGCTTGAAGAGGTGAGAAACATGGGTTATTCATTTACCAGCGATAATATGACAATCTGCTCAGATATTATTTCTCTGCCATGCAAAGTTAACCACACCATACAAAACATAGAACAATGTTTTACAGTAGCCTTGGTTTTCCCCCTGTCTCAAATCTATATCATAACATCTCAGCCCCTCTAATCCGTCTCCTGCCTTCCTTGCAGAAAGAACGGGATTTGGAGCTTGCTGCCCGCATTGGCCAGTCTCTACTGAAGAAAAACAAAACCCTCAGTGAGAGAAACGAATTGCTGGAGGAACAAGTGGAGCACATTCGAGAAGAGGTGAACATGTTTTCACTCATGTTTCGTCCCCATCTTTTCTCACTCTGTCTCCGGGTCCCCGTCTCTAACACTTCTGGCCCCCCTGTCTCTTTGCAGGTTTCTCAGTTGCGCCATGATCTGTCAATGAAAGATGAGCTTCTCCAGTTCTACACTAGTGCAGCAGAAGAAAGTGAAGGAGAGTCGTGCACCTCCACCCCGTGAGTCCGCTAACTGCCCGGCTGGCCTCCTCATGTTGGGGTTTGCCATGAGCACTCGTCCCTTTTTAACTCTTGTAACAAATCTCCTTCATTTTACTGTATTCATTTTCCACCACAATGCTTAATATCAATGTTCATAGTTTATTTATCAAATGCACCAAAATAACACAGCGTCATCCTGCACAATGACATTCTTGTGACATGGCACCCAACATCTTTGTAGTAAGAATTTAAGTAAGAAATATACTAAGCAAACATATTGCAATAATATACACTACACTGTAAACTAGCAGCAGTATGAGTAGTAGTAGTATTGAATATTAAAGATTTATAGTTGGGGCTTGAAATATTTGGACACAGACAGTTTCGTAATGTTGTCTCTGTACGTCACCACACTGGATTTGAAATGACACAACTGAGATGCAGTTGAGGTGCAGACTTGAAGTGCTTTATTTCAAGAGATTGAACAAACATTTTGTATGAAATGTTTAGGAATTGCAACCATTTTCATATGCAATACCCTTATAATAATACTTACAAATTAATACTTGGTCAGGAATCCTTTGCAGGCGATGACTGCTTGAAGTTTGGAATGCATGGACATCCCCAAATGCTGGGTTTAGTCCTTTAGCTGCTTTGCCAGGCCTTTACTGTAGCGGTCTTCAGTAGTTGTTCTTGAGGTGTACAGAATGAATGGCTTGTACCTTGTGGTGAACCCTCTGTATTTGGTCTCGTGAAGTCTTTTCTTTATGGTAGACTTGGATAATGATATGCCTACCTCCTGGAGAGTGTTCTTCACTTGGCTAGACGTTGTGAAGGGATTTTTCTTTACCATGGAAAGGATCCTACGATCATCTACAACTGTTGTCTTACGTGGACTTCCAGGACTTTTTATGTTGCAGAGGTCACCAGGGTGTTCTTTTTTTTCATCAGAATGTACCAAACTGTTGACTTCTCTGATGGAACCTAAGGATGGCCTGTTTCACTTGCATTGAGAGCTCCTTTGACCGCATGTTGTGGGTTCCCAGCAACAGCTGCCAATTGTGAATGCCACACCTGGAATCAACTCCAGACGTTTTACCTGCTGAACTGATGAAGAAATAACAAAGGAATAGCCCACACCTGTCCATGGAACAGCCTTTGAGTCAATTGTCCAATGCATTTGGTCTCTTTCAAGAGGCGGCTATATAATAAAGAGCAGTGATTCCTAAAACCTGCCTTTAATTTGGATGAATACCGTCAAATTGAAGATGAGCAACTGTACTTTATGCTCCTATTCATTGTTTAACTGTAACTTAAACATGTTTTGGTCAACAGCCAAAATAATAAAAACTTGGCAGTGTCCAGTTATTTCCGGACCCAACTGTAGTAAGTCTCGCAATAATATACATACATGTAAACTAGCAGCAATTCTAGAAAGAGTAGGATGTGGAATATGAACAATATGGGTAGAGTATTCTACACTATAGAAACAATCTGAGTGTAATATGCTCATGAATGGTACATGCAAAGGAATATTCAAAAATACATTGAATGTCCATGAAATGACATCAGAGCATCTGGAATGTTCATGTGTGATCAGTATGATCATGGATCAGTGTTGCTGGTTGAGGAAAATGTGCTGTTCTGTTAATTGGAGACATGTTCTGGACATGACATACTAAAATAGGACAACGCATTCAGCTCAGATTCAATTATTTTCCAGACCTGGATGTAAAAATTAGATTTTCAATGTGTTCATCCCTAATTTTACCATTACTTCAAGAGGGCGTCTAATATCCCTCTATCCATTTATTCATAAAGACTAACCTTTGATCATCCCACACCTCAATGGGCAGATTGCTTCTGAACCAGACGTGTAATCAAATAGTAAAAATAAATACACTGCCATTACATAGGCCCCAAAATGGTCTACCCCCACTTGATACAATCACTAAATAATTTGGATTATAGTCATCATTTCCTAATCCTAGTCCAATTTAATCCACATTACTGTGAATTCAGAAACTAATTCAGAAACTGAAAATGCTATCTAATTGCTAACAGCGCTGAGTAAACTGCTTAATGTTTGACCAACCCTGTTATTATAGTTAAGCCCGTTCTCATTTTAACCCTGTCCGTAACCTGCCTTTTACTCAGCCCGTTCTCATTTTAACCCTGTTGGTAACCTGCCTTTGACTCAGCCGGTTCTCATTTTACCCCTGTCCATAACCTGCCTTTGTTTGTTTGTCCAGAAAATGCACCTCTTCCTTCATACAGAGGTAATGTTTTGTGTGAAAGACATTGACTGGTATTGGTTTGTTGTGCTTTCCTGGGCGGAGGACTCATAGGGCTTTGTAGCACATCTGATTAACCCCACCCATATAAACCAGTCAGGTGTAAATCAAGGCTGATTAGTATCACATAGGCACACCCTACCAGTGAGACTCAGCGTGTTGAAGTTGGACCAGTGGTCTGAGCAGCAGGCTCTGGCACACACGTTCAGCTGCATCGTGTGTCCCTGTACGGTCCACTGCTCTTTTTCCTCCATCTTTCCACACCTTCCTGTCAAATACACATAAAAAACCTGAAAGTCATAGTGAGTTATTTCCCCTCCAAAATCCAGTAATACCAGTATCTTGTTGCCATGGTGGTAAAAACGCCAATCACCTGTGCTGTTTATCCTTGTGGCTTAAATAATGCAGCCTTTATGAGTAATGAGTCAAACCCTCTGCCAGCTTTGGACAAAGTCATGTCTTCTTGTGGGATGTGACACCCTGCTCTTACAAATGAATGTCTTAGTCCCAAATTGCACCCTATTTCTATGTACTTTGCTGTGTCTCAACAGAGGCCTGAGGGGACAGTGGTAGAAAATAGGGCACCACTACATGCAGAGAGAGTCTCTTTCTGACCAGATTGTCACCGTGTTTCCTCTGCACAGCGTCTGCCACAATGACTCCACACTGCTGGTGCCAAGCTACTTTCCCCTGGACTCGCTGCAGAAGAAACTCAAAGACCTGGAGGCGGAGAATATCTCTCTGAGATCTGAGGTAAACTGAATTCGGCTAGTGACCCCCAGCCCTGTGAAGCTGAACCCGCATGTGTAGCCCCTGCTTTGGTGCAATGCTGTCATGGTCTGAACCCCATGGCGTCGTTCCACCTGAGATCGCTATGAAGGGGTGGAAACGGTTGTCACTTAGCTGGTTTTTGCCTGCTGTGGATGGCTCTCTCCACCTGGTCTCCTGCAGTGGCTCGTTGTTGATGCGCGGCTGTGTCCTGTGGACTCTCACCAGGCCTCTCACCTGGAGACCGAGACGGAGGAGTACGAAGAGAAGGAGCAGCAGTTGGTCAACGATGTCGTCAAGGAGCTGAGTGAGTTCGCGGTCACGAACCTCTTGACCTGGGCCTCATTCAGTAACGCCCGGGTCATGTTTGCTACAGAATACGCAAATTATACTAGTCCAATTTGTTTGTGTTTTGCATCTGTGCACCATTCCAAATATAACCCAGAAACAAGCTCAAGTGCCACACCTCATGTTGCCCTGAGACAGTATGGCTAATATTGTCATGCTCACCAGGAGATGCCAACCACCAGATGTCCACCCTGGCGGAAGAGCTGGCGAGGAAGACGGATGATGCGTCCCGCCAGCAGGAGGAGATCACACACCTTCTGTCCCAGATTGTGGACCTGCAGAAGAAGTCCAAGTCTGTAAGTGGCCAAACTAAGCCAATGGGAACGTTCCAGGTCGCCATTCTGGCTGTTGCTAAAGAAACTGAAGGTAACGACCTGGAACACAACCAGTGATGGCCGTAGCTGTCATTTGTCTGTCCCTGTTGTCGTGTGTAGTCTAACCCAGGGGACTGGGGGTTGTTTTTTGCAGTATGCAGTGGAAAACGAGGAGCTCACCCAGCACCTAGGGGCTGCCAAAGATGCTCAGCGCCAGCTCACTGCTGAGGTACAGTAAGGCTTGATGAATCAATGACCCAAGTAGTGTTCACGGCTGAGTTGCAGTAAGGCTTGATTAATCAATTACCCAAGAAGTGTTCACTGCTGAGGTACAGTAAGGCTTGACTAATCAATTACCCAAGAAGTGTTCACTGCTGAGGTACAGTAAGGCTTGTTTTAATTAAATACCCAAGGACTGCAATTACCTCTACGGTAGAGTAAGCCCTGATTAATCAATTTCTCCAGCAATATGCTCAGCTGAGGTACAGTAAGACCTGATTAATCAATGATCCAAGGGATATAAGGCTGGGTGGGCGGAGGCTGGGTGGGCAGAGGCTGGGTGGGCAGAGGCTGGGTGGGCAGAGGCTGGGTGGGCAGAGGCTGGTTAGCAGCTAGCAAACACTATGGTGGAAGTCTATGGCAAATAGAGTAAAATGTCATCTGCTGCCTTTGTACTGAGATCAACTGTTTCGAAGGTCTTCCCCTCTTGAGTTATATTGTTAGTCTTTTCATAAAAACTGAATGAGACAGTATTTAGTAAATACATGCTCTGTACACAGTCATCTCATGCTCAATACACGTTTGTGTAGTCTTTTGCCCTCATCCTGTCTCTTTTTCCTTCTCTCCCCCTGTGTCCATAGCTGAGGGAGTTGGAGGAGAAGTTTGTAGAGTGTATGGAGATGCTCCACGAGGCACAGGAGGAGCTGAAGAACCTCCGGAATAAAACCCTGCCTCTCAGTACACCACGACGTTTTCACTCCCTGGGACAGTTCCCTATGGTGAGACACACAGATAATCCCTACTTCTCTATTCAGCTTCCATCCCCTGGTATGTTGTGACTAGACGAAACATTCCCCCGTTTGTCCCCAGCCAAGAGGGACCGATAAATGACTGCAATGTAGAAATGCAAAAAATGAATGATTAGGAGGAAATAGAGGCAGCGCTGGCAGGGGGTGGAAGGCATTTCATCCGGTTTTGTTTTTAACCCTGTTCCTCAGGTGTCAGATGTTAGCAGCATTGTTTATGCAGAGGGGGTGAGTGGACAATCTACAGTACCTCTATTGACTGCATGTTGAATTACCGCACCGCTTACCTATGAGGAGTCAGGAGGGTGCCTTGGCCCTCACATAACTGCCCCCGAACTCTGGAGGAACTAGAACGTAGAGACACTGAGGACCGAGACGACTGTCTTAATCTGTTTCCCTAGTGAACGTTGTCTGTGGGGAAAAGGTGACTCCTGGTGTTGACCCTGTTGAGTGTGTATGCAAGACTACTAATGGCCTGGGGCTGGTTCCCATGGTAACCCGGGTGTGTTTGTTATGGGGTGCGTCTTGACCCTCCCCCCCCCACGCTTTTGGGCGGCTTGAAGATTTGCTAAGAAGTGAACTGGTGTTTTCAGAATCTGTTCAGTCACACCGTAGTTATTCTGTCCGCCTGTCCTCCTAGGACTCCCTAGCTGCTGAGATTGAGGGCACCATGAGAAAGGAACTGGCCATGGATGATCCAGAAGTGGAGGAGCAGAAGTATGCCCTTACCTGTGTTTACTCTAAGAAATCTTAATAAAGTGTCCCAGTCTAAGAGCTGCACTGATACCGTGTGTATTCTTCTGTCTGCGTGCGCGTGCGTTTACAGGCTGCACCCCAAGCGTGTGTTCGAGACTGTGAAGAATCTCAACCTGATGCGTCAGCGCTCCTCTCTGGCTCCGTCTCCCCTGAACATCCCCGGCTCCAACCGGTCGTCTGGGCTGAACTCGGGCCGCTCCAGCTGCCTGTCGACTCCGCGCTCCAGCCTGTACGGGGACTTGAGCTCCATCGACAACCGCAACAACGGCATCATACTGGAGACCCCGGATGACAGGTACTGGGACTCTGCTGGCCTTCCTGTCAAAGTCAGCTGTTTCTCTGGTCCTCTCGGAATCTGTTGAATTCAATCCAAAGGGCTTTATTGGCATGGGAAAAAAGTGTACACAAACAAACAATCTTAACAAAAGCCAGGCATTGAAAGTAGACATTACCTAAAAACATTTCATTCTGACTTGAACTTCTAATTTACTATTTTGTTAGTAGTTTAAAATCTCTCGCCTTCACTCTCTAAGCTCTGCCTGTTCAGTCACATTGGTAAGAGCTCAGCTTTCCCTGAGTACGTTTTTAACATTGTCCTGTCAGGTTAACCCTGATAGTGTATACAAACATTGCCTATAGTTCCCTGAATCCTCATAGACAATGGCTGTTATTTATTTGAGTTGCTGTTTGTTACTAAGCACTTTGCAAGTTGCACCACAACAAACCTCCCATCAATGGCCTGGGTGTTACTAGTTAACAGGAAATGAGGAGGTTTGTTTTTACCGGTTTCCGATAGCAACCATGGAACAATAAAAGCCAAACAGCATCTGTTCATCAAGCCAAATTCTTTGAAAGTTAACCATTGGGGATGTCAGTTAATGGGAATGAAAACCCAAAATAAAGGCCCCTACCCCCCCCATTCAGACTTGTTGCTATGTACATTGTTATGTAGAGACCCAGTGCAATTCGTAGTCCTACAGACAAGGCAAATGTTAACATTTCATGAATTATTGTTATGTTCTATAATGTAGATGCATCAATAAACTATCCAGCAATCGGAATCAGATGATTTTCCTATTAATAACATTTGCTTGCATGATTTATATCAGATATTGGATTTTTTTAAGATTACTGATTTCCCAAAAACAGTGAAACATTTTAGTTGACTCTAAAAAGAGTTGATTGTAGGTTAATAATTCAGCACTCAGGGCCAGTACAAAATACTCCGTTCATTAGCAGATAGCAATATTCAACAACATGTGGCTAATTTTATCCCCAAGCGCCCCCCCCCCCCCAAAAGTAAAAGAGAACTGGTATCATCCTGTGAATTGCAGGTCCCGCAGGTAAACAATGAACACAGATTCTTAACCAAAATGCACAGTCATGCCAAATTAGTTTTCTATTTTACGCTAACTGGAGGAATACTCTCTTTTTGCCTGTCTTCTCGTAATCTTTCCATCTCTCCTTTTCCTTCCCATTGCTTTCCAGCATCAACGACTCCAACAAGAAACCAGGGACCCCCGGGACACCGGGCTCTCGGGACCTCGAAGCTGCCCTCCGACGCCTCTCCCTGCGGCGGGACAACTACCTGAGCGAGCGGCGCTTCTTCGAGGAGGAGAGAGACCGGAAGCTTCAGGGGCTGGCGGAGAAAGGAGAGCTGTACGCCGGCAGTGTGACTCCCACAGACAGCATCATGTCCCTGGGAGGCAGCCACGGCTCCATTTGGTCCGGCTACTCCTTCACCTCCCGCTCCTACCTGCCGGAGAAACTGCAGATCGTCAAGCCACTAGAAGGTGACTCCCGCCCCGCCCGTCGACACACTGCGGGTGCTCACGCGTCATCGTGAGGGCAAACTATCCCACACAGTTCTTGTGCTTCTTCCGTCACAACCACCCCCGCCACTGGTTCCAAGTCGAGTTGTGGGTTTAAAGCAGCCTCCCGCCACCAGACTTGCCTGACAGGCTAGTTTTGCAGGGCAATTGACATAACGACGTCTCGTTGGTGATTTGAGGTGCTGTGGGGCTCATCCTGTTTGGTCGCGTAGGGATTACCGCACAGTGTCCTGCTTAGTCTAGTGGCCATTTAAAATAATATACTTGGTATCATCAAATGGCATTTAAAGTAGACTGAAGAAAAACATGTACGCAACTGGTTACAGTGTTAGTCAGAGCTCTTTATCTTAGAGATACTGTAGGAAGCACTGATTTAGCTAGAGGTTACACCCTAAGGTTGTTTTGCAAACGTTTTGCTACTAGTAAGTGGTTGGAAATGTGTAACAGTGCTACATCAGGCAACATTTAATAAATCCAAGCAAATATGATGTTGGTGCCTCATATGTCCCAAATGGCACTACTGGAAATAGGATGCCCCAGCTTTGAAAGTATCCTTGTTCTCTAGTGACACCTAGTGACAACACCATATACTTGCTCAAACAAAACTAAATTGAGCATTAGAAACAGATTTGTTTAATTTAAGGACTCGCTAATCTTTTGCTCTTTGTTCATCAGTGGCGTTTGATGATGAATTTGATCATTCGCATCATCCATTGGTCTTTGGACTTGAAATGTTAGGTACAGTGCTTATGTAAACCTTTTAATTCTTGCCCATTTGTCTTCCAGATAGTGTTTTCTCTATTTAATTTATAATTCTGTTGATCGTCCATTGGCTTCTTCCAAATGAAATGAACTCTTTTTCGTACCTTCTCTCTTTATTTTTGTAACGACCTTCACTATATAGATGAGGAAAGTGTAGCATATTTCCTCATCCATCGGTTTAACAAGGAACGATGACAACCACACATCAGACTTGAAACCACTGAATGAAGTGGCCATGGATGATATTAACTCAGAGTTTACTATTCAAACCTTAAAAGTCTTATTGCCCGGGATCCTGGAATGTCAGGAGGTTATGTTGTCGTCCCCTAGAAGTACTTAAAACACCTACAGGTGGCTAAATACATATACACAAGTCTAATCAATGCTTGTTGACGTTCTCCCTTCTCCAAAGTCTGCAATGTTTTTATGCTGCCGTCCTTTAACGTCTCACTCACTTTCAGACCAACACCAACGTTCATAGCTCTCAACCCACCTTGGTTGCACTCAAAGCGGGGTGGAATAGAAGTCGTCATGTCCCATGTTGGTGGGACCTGATAGCCCTTGTTCTTCCTGGGTTCATGCAACATGCTTGTAGATCATATTTGGATGTGAACACGTCCTGTTTAACACCCTTCAGGACGGGTTTCCCATCCACATGTATTTCAGCGGTCCGGACGGAAGGAGCTTTCTCTCCCGTTTCTCCAGCCGCCTATCATCTGATATGATGCATTAGCATAGAAACGGATGTGCGAGGAAGGCAGGGGTGTGTAACGTTTTTCTCTCTTCTCTCTGCCTCAGGCTCTGCCACCTTGCACCATTGGCAGCAGTTGGCACAGCCCAACCTGGGGGGCATCCTGGACGCACGGCCTGGGGTGGTCACCAAGGGCTTCCGCCCTCTAGAACTGGATCTGGAGCACGTCTACCGGTTCACTGACTTTGAGGAGGACTTTGAGGTGGTGGCCGAGTCCAACGACCTGTCACTCCAGAGCCTGTCGACCTCGGACTATAACGGCGTCGGTGTCTTTAGCCGGCCGGGCCTCCGCGCCCGCTCGTCCTCTTGCTCGTCGCCCTGCAGCGTCAGAGCCGACCTCTCTGAGGGCGGGGTCGACGCAAGACATGAAACCAGGGGAGAAGGCAGGACACTGGACCAAGGCGACAGCTCTCTGTCCCCCCCCCGACCTCCCGGCTGTGAAAACCATGGGAACCAGGATCATGCTGTAGTCGCTGATGGGGTGTCCGGTGAGGGAGCCTACTACACGGGTCACACAGGCGGGGGACATCCTTAACCCACCCCCCCCTCCACCTACCTCAGGATGTACAGGCATTCATTGGCCAACGTCATCCCGGGTCCCTCCGCGCAGCTGCACACCCGCCTCATCCATGCACCTGCACACCCACCTCATCCAGACACCTGGCCAACCATCTCATCCAGACCCCTGCACACTCACCTCATCCGGACGTGTTTTTCAACCAGGCCCCTTTTGAGTATATTGTTTTGATTTATTCCAGTATGACCTTCGATCTCCCTCTCTCTCACATTCATTCATTTCCGTTTATCTCAGGTTCCTTCTTTAGAATGTCTGATTAATGTTAAACTCTGTGTTGTTTTCATCAACCAGTTCTGACCTTCTCTTCTGTGCTCTGCAAGTAATTTGTTCAAAATCTTTCTGGGGTCTAAAACC
Organism: Esox niger; assembly: GCA_016801105.1. Taxonomy (NCBI): domain Eukaryota; kingdom Metazoa; phylum Chordata; class Actinopteri; order Esociformes; family Esocidae; genus Esox; species Esox niger. The sequence continues at coordinate 38,880 of JACXGJ010005464.1, forward strand.
TTTCCTTAAGTTTCTTTCAGCACAGAATTCTTAGTCAGATGTGAACTTACACCTAAAAACCACGTCAGTTATTACAGATGTACCTTAATTTGTTGTCGTCAACAACCCCCCCCCCCCCCCCCCCCCCCCCCCCCCCC
>JACXGJ010005465.1:0-39014 GCA_016801105.1 Esox niger
GCCCTGTCCCCAGCCTCTGTACAGTCTCCCTCAAGCCCTGTCCCCAGCCTCTGTACAGTCTCCCTCAAGCCCTGTCCCCAGCCTCTGTACAGTCTCCCTCAAGCCCTGTCCCCAGCCTCTGTACAGTCTCCCTCAAGTCCTGTCCCCAGCCTCTGTACAGTCTTTCTCCAGCTTTGGGCTACAGCCCCTCTCTAGCCTTTCTCCAGCCCTCCGGGCTCTCTCAGGCTCTCTCCAGCCCTGTCCCCAGCCTCTATCCAGCCTCTCTCTATCCCTTTCTCCAGCCTCTCTTCAACCCTGTCCCCTGGCTCTATCCAGCCCTGTCCTTAGGCTCTCTCCAGCCCTGTCCCCAGCCTCTATCCAACCCTGTCCACCGCCTCTATCCAGCCTCTCTCTATCCCTTTCTCCAGCCCTGTCCCCGAGCTCTATCCAGCCCTGTCCCTAGGCTCTCTCCAGCCTCTCTCTAGACCTTTCTCCAGCCCTGTCCCCGAGCTCTATCCAGCCCTGTCCCTAGGCTCTCTCCAGCCTCTCTCTAGACCTTTCTCCAGCCTCTCTTCAGCCCTGTCCCCTGGCTCTATCCAACCCTGTCCCTAGGCTCTCTCTAGCCCTGTCTCCAGCCTCTCTCCTCAGTGCCTCACAGGTTGGTTATTATGACCCTTATCTCTACCTCCCTCTACTCCCCCGACCTCCGCTCAGTGCTGCCGGTCAAGGGCCACTGCAGCTCCAGGCTAATGAGCACTCAGTCACCCACCCCTGGGTCAGAACCAACCAATTAGAGCACTGAGCAGCCACTGGTCTGGGCCTCGGCCAATTACGGCCCTCACAGCTGCACAGGCGGAACATTCCACAGGCAGGTGGCAGGAGTGTGTGGAACGCGCCATTTCACTTTCATTACCAACTGCAGGGTGGGAGGACGGTAGGCGTGGTGGGCTGAGTACAGTGTAAGACCTAAGTGTGTGTTGTGTCTGTTTGTATATCCCCCTTTCTATTTCCCTCTGTCTCCTGTTCCATGTGGTGTCCTCTTCAGCTCTTTCTGATGCTGTGGATATGTTCAAAATGGTGGTAAAGTTCACTGCATAATATATCCTGACCACTTAACCAGAGGCTTTCTCAATATTGCATAATAAAAAATAAAAAAAATAGAATTTGGAACTTCGATATGCATAGATAAAGATGTATCAAGTGTCATACGCACAGCAGAATAAGATTACCATTAGGCCAACTGTTGTGAGCCTGGTTCTTGTCCATGACCACCATAGCTATTTGTTTATTCAAAAGCCCTCATAAACCATTTATGGTCAGAGTTATTCTGTTATAGCCTGTGAGCAAACAAAAAAGCAGAAAGCTACTTTTCAAAACTAAAATATGTTTTCAATTTCAATAAAGGTTTGAAATAAATTGGCACACATTTTTAAAAATGTGTTTTCCCTTTGCCGTTGTTGGCTATTGTGTGTAGATTGACTGGATTTAAATATGATCTAATATGATCTAATAATCTTACACTTTCCACATTGGTCAGGTTACACAGGATTGAAAGGCCACTTTGCACAGGCCAGTCACGTGATCCTATCATTTTTCATAAGGGCACATTCTTATCACACAGATTTTAATTCTGTAGTAAAAATTCGAAGTACATATGTGTTTTAAATATGCTTATTTTAGGAGTTCAGCTAAGAATGTTGAGCCCAAATCAAGGCAAGCTGGAACCAGCACAACACTATGTGAGAGAGTGATGTATGAGGCGATCAGGTTTTAGGAGAATATAATCGTATTGTCATAATGAACACTGCAGATCTGCATGTGGGTGTGCAGGGATAGAATGCATCTCATCTGAGAACAGATCACATTAACCAGAAGACCAACTGTTAGAGAGATAAAGGAAAGAAAGTGGGAGGGGAAGATGACGCAGAGAGTGGAAAGAGAGGATAGGAAGAAAGAGGAGAGGAAGTGTGAAGTTAACTCCAACAGTGATTCTCCTCCTGGAATTTCATGACTGTTTTATAGCCTGTAGATGTGTGCTGTCATCGGCCGCAGTATCTCTGGGATCCAGCTCTCTGCTCTCTGCTCTGGTGGGTCAGGGAACCCTCAGTACCTCTGGGCCCCAGCTCTCTGCTCTCTGCTCTGGTGGGTCAGGGAACCCTCAGTATCTCTGGACTCTCTGCTCTGGTGGGTCAGGGAACCCTCAGTATCTCTGGACTCTCTGCTCTGGTGGGTCAGGGAACCCTCAGTGTCTCTGGGCTCCAGCTCTCTGCTCTGGTGGGTCAGGGAACCCTCAGCAAAACTAGATGTGAATGGGTGTTAGGGTTATAGTATTCATCACCAGTTGGTTTACCACCAGTCATTATGACTCAGGGTTGGGACTCTTCCCAGGCTGTTGGCTGTGTTGAATGGGCGGTTGGCTGCGGTCAGGAGAGCTGACCTCCCTGTTGTACTGCAAAAAATGTCTTGTCACCTGGAATAGATGATGTCCCGACAGATCGCTCTAATCATTTAAAAAGAAAATCCTCACAGAAAACAACAATTTCGAAAGGCGTTGAACATAAACAGTCACCTAGCTATCTGACAAATACACTGCTGCAAATGTAACCTAATTCATGCCAGCCCAGGGGTTGTGTGTGTGTGTGTGTCAGAAAGGTCCAGTCATTTTAAAACTAGTCATTTATCAGTCTTTGTAGAGAAGGGGGAGATTTCCCCCAGAGTACAGCAGCAACACTGTATGGCTGCTGTAACACTGTGCCGGGGCCACTGATCCTGGAACAGTCTGTCCCCCCAGGGAGGATTAACCAAGTTGTCGCTGATACAGACCCCAGGACGACCCTGACCAAGGCCCCTGGAAGATTAGAGGCTAACAGGGTGCTATATTTCTCTCCATGACCGAGACTCATGGTATTAGCAGAACTGTGAAATAGTCACTGATACTGCAGCCCTTCTTCTGGTGCTACAGAGCAGTGTTTCCCAAACCTCTCCTCTGCCCCCCCCCCCCCAAGAAGATTCACATTTCTGTTATAACCCTACATGGCACACATTCTGCCTCGCATTTCAATCGATTATATCATTTTATTGGCATGGAAGACGTTGTTATTGGCAGTGTGCATAGTCATGAGGAAGGATTAATCCTGGTTAGGTTGTCAGTGATTTTGATTAGCTGATGAACGTTTTCTCATGGCAACAGCAGAGGTGGAATATGCTGTTCAGTTAACACCTTCACCTGTCTCTCTGTGTCTCTGTCTCCCCTGTCTCCCCTGTCTCCCCTGTCTCCCTCTCTCCATCTCCTATACTCCTTCAGACTTTTCTCTGTGGCTACAGTGTATTTTATTTTTCTGAACTGTCAACTCTGTAAAATAACAAACATGGAACGCTAGGCTGAGGTCTAACTCAGCAGTGTGACACAGAGGCCTCAATTCCACCATATAACATGCACTGCAGTATCCAGCTAAAGCGTTTTGGGCCAATCAAATAAATAGAAGTTCAGACACGCCTCTCAGTGTTTGTCTTTCAGCAGCACTACAGTATAGGAAACACCTCTCCTCTCATATGGCACTCCAGGTTGCAGGGAGCTACGCTCACACGTCTGCACATTTTCATTAAAGTAGAACTCCGCGATTGCAATGCAAATAGTTTCGCTTAAAAGAATGTTGTTTACCCATTGATTCATTGTTCAAGATTCATGAGCTACATTCTACTAACATCCTTAATTCAAGTTTATTTTATTGTTAACAATTATAGTACATGTGGTATCACAACTCAAATGCATGTGGCATCACAACTCAAATACATGTAGTATCACTACTCAAATGCATGTGGTATCACTACTCAAATGCATGTAATATCACAACTCAAATGCATGTAGCATCACAACTCAAATACATGTAGTATCACTACTCAAATGCATGTGGTATCACTACTCAAATGCATGTAGTATCACAACTCAAATACATGTGGTATCACTACTCAAATACATGTAGTATCACAACTCAAATACATGTGGTATCACTACTCGAATTCATCTGGTATCACAACTGAAATACATGTGGTATCACTACTCAAATACATCTGGTATCACAACTGAAATACATCTGGTATCACTACTCAAATACATCTGGTATCACAACTGAAATACATGTGGTATCACTACTCAAATATTTGCGTTATCACAATTTAAATTAATCTGGCATCACAACTCAAACACATGTAATATCACCAGTTAAAGAAAGTGACAAGTGCTGGACCATATGTTTTTGATCAGACTGAACCCTCTCAGTCCGGTGGATGTCTCTGGGAGCCAGAGCTAAGCTGGGTCTGTCTGCAGAACAGAAAATGCCCCATGTTAAGCCTGGTCTAATAAGACCTTCCCCCTTCCTTTCCTCGCTGAGCTGTCCACTGACCCCCTCTGCCTTCTGCTCACTCCTTGTATCTTTCCTCTCTCTAGTCTTCTGTTTCTTCCTCTCTCTATCCTACTCTATCTCACCGACTCTGTCTTTCTCACTGTCTCTGTCTCTTGATAATACTATCTTTCTCCCTTCCTTCTTCCCTCCCTCCATCTCTCACACCTTCCCTCCCTATCATTCTATCTTTCTCCATCTCTTTTGCCCTCCCTTTATCCCTCTCTCTGTCTCTGGCACCACAATTAACTGTGAGCTGCTTTTGACCCTGTGATTCATGTCCACTGTAAACATTTTTGTCTGGTTAAGTAAAAAAATTATTCTTAGAGAGTGAGAGAATGGGTAGAAATGTGTAGTTATATGGCAGTGGTTCTCTGGGAGGACAAGAGAGAGTGACGGTCTGGGCCCGTATCAACACAGCATCAAACAAAATGTGTGTTGATCTAGGATGGTGTCCATATATTCATATTCATTATGATTAAAATGGCCTGCGGTCCTATATCAGCTCACTGACACTCTCTGGATCGAGGCCCAGGTTTCAGGAACAACTGAAGAAACCTTTTATTTCAGAATTCGTTATTCCAGGTTCTGAAGTGCAGGTCTCTCCCACTCCCTATTTAACTCTTACACTTTCTTTGTTTCTCTTTCACTCTCTAACTCTCCATTCTCTCTCTCTCTCTCCCTCTGCCAGTATGCTGTAGTCTAGTTGGTGTGTTCTTGTTTTTGGATTAACCTGTAGAGAGCCAGAGAGACTTAGAATAGTATAGGTCTTGAAACCCTAGCCTCCCCCAAGGATACTATTCTCTACTCTGCTCTGGTCTAGCAAGCAAGCTAGTTTATTTATATAGCACAATTCATACATAGAAGCAATTCAATGTGCTTTACAGTGAAAATATTTTTAAAAAAATGTGATGGAATTAAAACAGCGATAGTAACAATTACACAGAGGTAATTCCTCTGATAGCACCAGAACTTACTGCTATCTTTTACTGATTGGTAAAAGATAGCAGTATATAAATTAAAAAATTAAATAAATCAAAAAGAGAAATGTAAAATGCAGCATAATAATAAAGCATATAATAAGAAAATAGATCTGATAAAACAAATCAAAAACATAGGAAGCTATGAAAGCTGTCAGTTAAGTTAAGTTAAAGCTATAAGGCTCACAGTGTGGTTAAGTTTAAGAGCTCAATCATAGGCACGTGAAAAGAGAAGGGTTTTTAACCTGGACAAAAAAATGGACACATTTGGTGAAGATCATCTGGTAGTTTATTCTAGTTGTGTTCAACATAACGGCTAAACGCAGCTTCTCCATGTTTAGTTTAGTGTTGTTGTGACAGACAAGCTCTCAGACTTGGATTTTGGCTTTCATTGGTAGCACACACATGTAATACACGCAGTTTTACACACACGCACATGCACATAAACACACACAAACATTTGTTTTTCTATCCTTGGGGGAACCTGAGACCTAAACCAGTAAGCCCTAACTCTAATCTCAATAACCTACCTTGTATTCCTAAACTTAACCCAGCCCTAACTGTTAACCCATAAACCACAAAAGGAACCCCAATCTTAATCTTAGTATGGCCAATGTATATTTTCCCTAGACAGGGTCTAGAAAACGTGTTTCTGTCTGTTGCCTCCTAAATAAATGCATAGTTTGCGCGTGTCTTTGTCCCTGTTTCTATAGTACTATATAACCTAAAACACACTGAATCCAGACTCCTCCAATTGGCATGGTTTGTTGTGAGCTGCCATTCAGTGTTACGTTGTTTGAGTTAAAGTATTGCAGGACACCTGTTGGCAAGACATCAGTGAGGCACTGGCTTGCGGCATGACACGCTATGTAGGGATGGAATATCATTCGGTCTAACACTGCTCCAGTTACTGCAGACTGGGCAGCACTCTGCCACGGCGGCCATTTTCTACCTTTAGACTGACCTGTCCGTGACCTGGCCAACGAAAGGCAGGCTTACTACAGGAAATACGTACCGTATCGTTGGGACTTAGACTCTCTCTGCCTGTCTGTCTCTGTCTGTCTGTCTCTGTCTCTTTTCCTGTCTTTCTCTCTCTGCGTGACTGTCTCTCTCTGTCTGCCTGTCTGTTTTGTCTGCCCAGGCAGCTTTTTCTATGTGTGCTTGTATTCTCGGTGTGCTTCTTCTTTCGCTCTCACAGCCTGAGTAGAGCTCTGGTTCATCTGTTGACTTGGTAAGACAAAAACAGAGATAGGCACACATAATACCATTCCTGTGGGGACCCTGATCATTATTCCTACTCGTCATCGTATGTCCTCTAACCTCTAACCCTACACAATCATTCTAACCCCAACTGTACAATGTACCCTAAACCTAACTCCTAGGCAGAAAATCTGATTTTTTTGGGAACAGCAAAAAAAAATTAGTATACTTGCAGGGATGTTTGGCTTTACCTTGATTATAAAACATGTACTCAGAGATTGACAGATTGACACACACAGACCCACACACACACAGACTTATTCTGAGCCTTCCTGAACTCTCTTTTGAGATCTGAGATGGTAGCTTCTCTAAACTTTGTGTGTGACTGGATGGATTCTGATTTATTTTACTACACATGGGGGCAGTATGTATCACTGATCAGTCCACATAAACATCCCATAGCCCTGACATGAGTCTGACTACAGTAACATAGCCCTGACATGAGTCTGACTAGAGTAACATAGCCCTGACATGAGTCTGACTACAGTAACATAGCCCTGACATGAGTCTGACTACAGTAACATAGCCCTGACATGAGTCTGACTAGAGTAAAATAGCCCTGACATGAGTCTGAGTACAGTAACATAGCCCTGACATGAGTCTGACTACAGTAACATAGCCCTGACATGAGTCTGACTACCGTAACATAGCCCTGACATGAGTCTGAATAGAGTAACATAGCCCTGACATGAGTCTGACTAGAGTAACATAGCCCTGACATGAGTCTGACTAAAGTAACATAGCCCTGACATGAGTTGGACTACAGTAACATAGCCCTGATATGTCCTATCATCAAATCTGAAGTTAGGCAGCTCTGACACGTGTTCTATAGTCTAACTAACGTAATCCCCTCTCACTGAACTACTCTCTGCAAGACTGAATTCTTGTCTGGCTATCCAGACTTTGCTCACCACAGGGACACAGATGCCAACCTGAACCCCTGAAGGCTAAACGCCCTTTGACCTTCTAACCTCTTGACCCCAAGCGTCCGACATCAGAGAGATAGGCGAGTTGCTCCCCCTCCCCCGTCAGCTGGCTGGCCCTCTGTCCTGGTGATTTGCGAGCGCAGGGCATGGCTGTGCAGGGCAGTCTGGGGAGATGCAGGGAGAGATAGATCAGGCCGAAGGAGACGAGGGGAGCAGAAGGGCCCAGATCAAAGGCTACACAGCACAGGCACATCTCTTTGTTGTTGGACAGGAGCACGACTGGATGGACCGACTTTGGGCGTCCTGTGAGGAAGAAATGTTCGCCTCGTGACCGTATGATTGCATGCCTTTGTTTAGTGTCTGGGGCTGGCCTGTTCAACTCAGGTATTCTAAGGTGTGTTGCTCCCAGCTGATTTTATAACCATGGGGGGGAGAGTGGAGTCTGAACTGATTCCAAAGACCCCTAACCTCTCAACCCCAACCCCCATCGCCTGCGTGTCTTTCACCACTGAAGGATTGTGGTCCCGGTCAGGATACATAACACTACTGTTACAAAACTGCAGCCTGGAAAGGATCTGCTGGAGCAAAAACACACTCATTCATCTTTTTCTCTGTGTCCTCTGTCTCCCTCATTTTTCCTTGTCGTGACTTGTTTATCCAGACTAGCTACTTGGTATAGTTGTGCATTGTCTGACGCAGAGCCACGGAGCCTAGCTTAACTAAATGTATTACCTAGCGTAAATTTATTAACGTAGCATGAATGGATTACCTACCATAAATGCATTACCTAGCATAAATGTATTAACCTAGGAATAATGGATTACCTACCATAAATGTATTACCTAGCATAAATGTATTAACCTTGCATGAATGGATTACCTACCATAAATGTATTACCTAGCATAAATGTATTAACCTAGCATGAATGGATTACCTACCATAAATGTATTACCTAGCATAAATGTATTAACCTTGCATGAATGGATTACCTACCATAAATGTATTACCTAGCATAAATGTATTAACCTAGCATGAATGGATTACCTACCATTAATGTATTACCTAGCATAAATGTATTAACCTTGCATGAATGGATTACCTACTATAAATGGATTACCTAGTATGAATGTATTGGCTATCAAATCTACCTGTTGTTTTACCGTGGATGAGGCCTCCCCCGTCCCAGTTAGTAAATAAGGCGCTTCTAAAGTGGGTTTCACCTCGTTTCCGGCCCTGAGGTGCTGTCTGTTTCAGAGAGACAGGTCTCTGCCTATTACTGGATCCCGATACTCCCCCGGGTTTAGATTACATTAAAATACAGAAGCCAACACAAAGAAGTAACTAGTGGGTGGTTGCATGTGTCAGAAGACTAGTGCCAAAGAGGAAGGAAATAAGTGGCAATTAGCTGTTTCGGGAACAAAGTGAAATCCAGAGTGATTAATATGTTTTTGACTCACCTTTCACAACTGACCCAGGTTCATTCATCACCAAAACTATCTAATGGTGTCTCGTGACTAACACATGGCTTCAACACTTGCTCTAGCCATGTCTTGTCTCCAGCTCAACCACGTTTGTCGTTCTGTCGCGTGCATGTGCACGTGTGTATGCCCGTAAGGATGTTGGAGACTCTTCAGGTGTCTGTCTGGGTTTGTGTTTTCTAGTGCTGTTTCCACAGCTCCTCTCCATCCCAGCTTGGCAGCTGATTCACTGTAAGAATGCCCGGCTGTGTGTTGGAATCCCAGGCTTGTGTGTGTGTGGAGAGGAGAGAGAAAGGGTCCTTGTGTGTTTGTGTGTGCGTGTGTGTGTGTGTGTGCGTGTGTGTGTGTGTGTGTGTGTGTGTGTGTGTGTGTGCGTGCGTGCGTGCATGTGTGTGTGTGCGTGTGGGCGTGTGTGTGTGTGTGTGAAACAACCCCGATCCTCTAGGTCCTGATTGGCAGATAACACTGGGCCAGATAATAGCTTGCTGTTCCCCTCTCTGTGGGGGAGTGAGGGGGTGAGAGGGGGAGAAAGGGGGAGCTATGCTGGTATGTAGCATACAGAACACTGTCAGGTACTCATTGGGCACATCACCCCAGTTTGCCCAGAGACACACAAACATGCACACACATACACAGACTCATAGTTACGCACACACACACACACACACACACACACACACACGCACACACGCACGCACCCACACACGCACACATACACACACACACATGCACACACTGTTCATGGGATTTGGTGGCGTTGGTCCTTCGTTATCAGTGTGGTCTCCTCAGGCCCTCAGGGTATACTGGCACATACCATGCTCACAGTCCGCCCTACGCTCTCCTGCCTGATTGGCAGACCTTCTGTGTCATCTCTATATGGAGGTGTCTCCCCCTGAAAAAGGAACCATTATTCACTGGGTTTAATCTTCCTGGGAGTGAGCATCTAGGGCCACAAAGCCAGTCGGAGGCCGGACGGCATTCCCTGGAATCCCCTCTGGTCTCTGTCAGAGCTGAACAATGCTCATCGAAGGAGGTCTGGATAATGTATTGTCTCCCTGTGCCGTACCCAAGACAAGTGCTTACAGTTATCGGAATTGCGGTTCCTCACCACTCCCCGGTGGTACCATAAGAACCAACCCACGTTGTTATAAACACAGAAGTCACCGGGTCTCGGAAGGGGTAGACAAAGATGCCCCCCCTCCGATTGACCTTCCCTGAAACCCACGACCCAAATCGAACCCGGTACAGAGAGCCCCATTGGCGTTTACGACCAGGGGGCCGTGTAAGGACACAGATCAGGAGCAGACGGAGCGCATCCTGTAGCGCTCGAGACGGTAGCTTACCTATTTGTCATTTAAGCGTTGACGAGCTGCACCCGCTACGAGCCGCTGACTCGCGATATCTCTGGCTCCACTGCGGCCATGTCTGAGTGCTCTGCGGCACGCCTTGAGCTCACTGGTTTGTGATCACGTGAAATATGGGGTGTTTTCACCCTTGGGTGATGACTAGCCATGCAGCTCTGCTCTGGATGAGTGGGACTCCGGCAATTGACATACTTCATACCTGCTGCTTTCTCTCAGTAACAGCTGAATGGTTTCAATCTGTAATGGATCTAACAGGCCAACTGCAGCCAAGTCAGTCTTTCCTCTCTTTTTAGCTCCAAATGAGGGAAAGAAACAGATCCGCAAGCAATTAGGATGTAATTGATTGTACCTCAGGACTGTTTTAATGTGTTGCGTGTCCCCTGGTTTTGCTTTCCTGCCTGCTAACAGATGGAGCTCAAGTTGAGGTGGCGGTTTCACACACACACACACACACACTCACAAACACAAGGTCACACACAAAGACACACACGGGACATAATACACAGTGGTATGCATGGCAACACTTTGTAATAATGAAGTCGTCGAGTGTACCTGTTTGAAATTGAGCGGTGACACGCTTCAATAAACAAATTCAGTCAATCGCCGTTAACAGTGACAGACCGTAGACTGAACAGCCCGGTGTTTTCTAGAAGGCGGCAGCAGCTCTTACCGGGGTTTCAGTGCCCATCCGGCAGCGTCGGCGGCGTCAGGTCTTACTGGTCAGGGGCCATCGGGGCTGTTATCGTTATGTTGGGAGCACGTCCTCCTACCTCACCAAAATATCTTTGTGTTTTCATATGTGTTTTACTGTAGCTGGTACTTGAATTGCGCTGTTTCTTTTTGCCTCAGCTGATACATGTACTACAACACTTCTCTGTATTGCAGTATTTTTATCTCAGTGTTGTAGTATGTGAATCCGTTGTTTCATTGTGTTGTTTTGTGTACTGTAGTACCGTACTTTAATTTAGGTGAACGAGACTTGTTGCCAGATTTGCGTTGGCACCAACATTTGAAGATGTTAATTGTTGTGAAGATGTTATTTGTTGCACGTCACAAGCATTAGTTAGTGTTGTGTGAATGGAAGATTTGTTTGACATATTTTGTTAACGTTATTTAAATTAAATAGTTTTCACAACTGTAGTGGTTTTGGTCTAAAACAAATCTAAGCGTCAATGTTACCTTACATGTACCGTATTTATACAGCTGAGGGTGGAAAGGATACTGACTGTCTGACAGGGCCATTCCTCAGACTTGTGTCTCGACCTGTCTCAGAGGGAACAGAGATCGTTCTCCGATAACACAGACGCGGACACACACACACCACTCCAAGTGGTCTATTATCCAGATCGTCCAGGCCGTACTCAGGCTTCTTATCTCACTCTAGTCACTGTTCTCTGTAGGACATCCTTTATGAAGGCCTTCCAGCTACTGGATTTAGTCTGGCTGGTTTACAGTCTGTACATTTGGAGAAAATGGATTTCTGAAAGAGCGATGGTCATGTTTTTTATCAAGAGAACCATGCGTCAGTCTGAATCCTAGTTATATACTCCTCTCTGATTGATCCTTCTGTACTTTCCTTTGTTCCCCATACTAGTCTTCTCCCTTTCCCTCACCCTTCCGTCTACTCTCTTCTGCTCTCCTCCTCTCCTCTCCTCCTCTCCTCTCTGTGGGTTTGTGTTTGGCCTTTCCCCTGGGACAGAAGTCTACTTCTCTCTCACTCCCTTTCTGTCTGGCGTGCTTCCAGTCTGTGTCTCCGCTCTTTACTCTGTCAGAACCATCAAGCAGTCAGGAGGCTGAACCTGAACCGTGACCAGATCCCTGCTGTCTGAACTACTGCAGAACATAATTCATGCGTGCTCCGCTAAAATGAAAGGAGAACATAACAAGCTCGAATGAGTTCATAGACTTGATGGGACCTTGGAGCTGAGGTGACGTGGGTAATCTTTGACGATACTGTGAGCTTCAACGCGAGCCGGGGGCACGGTGTGACTTACCTACGGACGGGGCGGGAAAATGACCGGACGTGGCCCTGACATCTCTGCATCCTGTCCCGGGATGATGACCTCACCCTTCCTTCATCATAATCTTTTCAGATTAGGGGCCATGTCGTGTGCATTGTTAATTCATGTCATCGGGTCTTGGCACGGAGCTGAACGCGGACAAGCAGAAGTCGACATAGCGGCTAACCTGCTAAACGGTGAATACATTCTGTGTACAGCACCGTGCAATTGATTCTTGGCTTACAGAAGAGAATCTGGGAGCAATTTAGCTGGTTTTGAGAGGGTCCCAAGTCTGCCAGAGAAGAGGGTTCATGGTACACGATAACCCTCCAACCCCTCCTGCTGTTTGAAGTGGTACCCCCTAACCTGATGCCACCAAGCATCACATGTGTTGCTCAACTCACCACTTTTAATGTATTTTCAGGTCAGTTCCTAAACTGTATGTAAATCTGAGGTGGCTGTGGTTAGAGGGACCCTAAATATGATTTTGACAGCCACAGTGTGTGTGTGTGTGTGTGTGTGTGTGTGTGTGTGTGTGTGTGTGGTGGGTGACTTCTGATCCCCTGACAATCCCATGCATTGCAGCTGCGATGTTAGATGAGGTGTTTGTAGAGTACAAAAATGGTCTTCATAGAGAACAAAGGCCAGAGTGTGTCATCATAGAGAACAAAGGGCAGAGTGTGTCATCATAGAAAACACAGGCCAGATTGTGTCATCATAGAAAACACAGGCCAGAGTGTGTCATCGTAGAGAACACAGGCCAGAATGTGTCATAATTGAAAACACTGGCCAGCGTATATCATCATATAGAACACATGCCAGAGTGTGTCATCATAGAGAACACAGGCCAGAGTGTGTCATCGTAGAGAACACAGGCCAGAGTGTGTCATCATAGAGAACACAGGCCAGAGTGTGTCATCGTAGAGAACACAGGCCAGAGTGTGTCAAAATAGAGAACACAGGCCAGAGTGTGTCAAAATAGAGAACACAGGCCAGAGTGTGTCATCATAGAGAACACAGGCCAGAGTGTGTCATAATAGAGAACACAGGCCAGAGTGTGTCATTGTAGAGAACACAGGCTAGAGAACACAGGCCAGAGTGTGTCAACGTAGATAACACAGGCCAGAATGTGTCATAATAGAGAACACAGGCCAGAGTGTGTCATTGTAGCGAACACAGGCCAGAGTGTGTCATCGTAGAGAACACAGGCTAGAGTCTGTCATCGTAGAGGACACAGGCCAGAGTGTGTCATAATAAAGGACACAGGCCAGAGTGTGTCATAATAAAGGACACAGGCCAGAGTGTGTCATTGTAGCGAACACAGGCCAGAGTGTGTCATCGTAGAGAACACAGGCTAGAGTCTGTCATCGTAGAGGACACAGGCCAGAGTGTGTCATAATAAAGGACACAGGCCAGAGTGTGTCAGTGTAGAGAACACAGGCCAGAGTGTCATCGTAGAGAACACAGGCTAGAGTGTGTCATTGTAGCGAACACAGGCCAGAGTGTGTCATCGTAGAGAACACATGCCAGAGTGTGTCATCACAGGTCTTAGGTGTTCTCATAGTGGTTGTTTTGGGATGAGGGTAAGGTCCTCCTCTACACCCCTCTGTGCTCGCCCAGGGTGACTGATTAGAAATGAAGAAATGACCGGCCCACCCGCCGAATGCGGTGAGATCTTTTATTAGCAGCTATCGGATGGCGTATTTTTATGAAGCCTTAGGCCTTGGGTTGTGCTCTCTCTTTCAGGCCGCTCCAGCTTCTCTTTATTACAATCCATTAACAGACGGGGCCTCAATGGGCCCTTTGTGCTCCCCTGTGTGCCATCTAAAACTGTAATGTAGTATGTCGTTCACTAAACCCACCTGCTGGGGACATGCTATTGCTACCTAGGAAACCGCAGGCTATCTTAACCCGATTCATGGTGGGATTAACTGTACATAAAGTTGAAATGTATGAGCTTGAATTCTGTTTGAACACTAGGCCACTCCAGGGCCTGTGTATGGGTTAAGTGTTTCTATCAATTGTCTCTTTAATAATGAATGTCTTCCATCTGATCCTAGGTCAGATCGTAATAAATACGAGGTTTATATTAACATACCTGATCCTAGGTCAGATCAGAATTAATACAAGGTTCATATTAACAGATCTGATCCTAGGTCAGATCATAATTAATACAAGGTTTATATTAACAGATCTGATACAGGTCAAATCATAATTAATACGAGTTGTATATTAACATCTCATCCTACGTCAGATTGTATTTAATGCAAGATGTATATTAACAGATCTGATCCTAGGTCAGATCATAATCAATACAATGTGGATTTTAACAGATCTGATCCTAAGTCAGATCATAATTAATACGAGGTGGATTTTAACAAGTCCGATCCTAAGTCAGACCATAATTAATACAAGGTTTATATTAACAGATCTGATCTTAGGTCAGATCATAAATAAAATGAGGTGTATATGAACAGATCTGATCCAAGGTCAGCAGAACCATTTTGCAAGGCTTAATGAATACAATCTTTTTATCTGAACCCACATTGCACTTATCTTGTTAATCTTGTAGATCCTCTAAAGCTTGCTGCCGAGCAACAAGTGGAAAGCATAATAACATGGAAATGACAGTGAAACCTCAAACTAAATATGCCCACTGAAGAACCTCTTTTGTGAAGCAACAACAGAGCAATGATAGACAATATAATACAATATGTCGTCGAGAAAAATATTGCGAGTAATATTCCGTATCTGTAATGCTTTTTCCCCTCATCACTCGCGAGTAGACGCGTACTGCCCAGCAGCCATTTCTCATGTCAGTCTGAAAGGAGGACGTTGGCTCGATGTCTTCTGGAACAATATAGGAGAGAACAGTTTGTCTGCCAAGGTCATAGAAAGACAGAGTGTGTGAGTGCATGTGCACAGCAGCCCGAAATATAGTCCTACACAGTGTGGCTTATCTCATTGGAAGTCATTGTCATGGTCATGATGGGCTGGGCTGGGTTCCAGGTAAACATCAAGGAAGTGGATCTGTGGACTTGAAGGCGAAATATATAAAATACAGAGGCAGCCTTAAGCAACCTTTTAAATACACTGTTTCACTCTTTCCTCCTATCCAGCAACGTTCATTTGCAGTGGCTTCATTTGGGTGAGAGGGCCTCATGTGTTGTGTGTATCTGCCTGAGACTGCTTTGGACCTCTGTGACTGTGTATCTCGTGAAACAATGTGGACGAGCAGGTATCCTTCTTGTGGATCAGGTGACAATTTGATGATAATGGAGTAAGGGGGAAAGTGAGTTGGTTATCCCTCTATGTGCTGCTTGACTAATTACAGGTGTGTGTGTGTGTGTGTGTGTGTACTTGTTTATTTTTGTATTTGTCTATCTGTGTATCTGTAACAGAAGGGTTAAAATTAAGAGACCACTGCAAATTGAATGCTTCAGTTCCTCACTCAAATCTTTCTTTTTCAACTATTTTGGAAGGGAAAGAAAAAGATGCAGTGGTCTCTTAATTTTTTCTGGAGCTGTTTAACTATTCCAAGTAGAAAGTAGATACCAGTAGGCCTCTAACTGGCTAATAAGCTGTTACACAACACTATTCATCATGTATATTGTGTGCTGCAGTTGTTAGAAACATCCCTGACCTGATTTCCATTCTACTGATATGAAGTTTGACAGGCTAGCTCAGCAATGTCATTACTTAGCATGCTACTTTCCATGAAATGCAAATAAGAAATGCAACCAACCTATTGGCCCATAAAACGCTGTTGATGTGGAATGGAATTTTGTTTGGCCCTTTGTTTGTCAAATGTAACAAATCAAATACCAACAAGCTTGTATTTGTTGTGTCAAATAACATAATTGATTATAGAATGGTGAGTGTGTTGAATTTGGGACCACTTGGGTTAGCTTTAGCATAGTACTTGGCTGATTTCGTTTTTCTTGTGACATCATTTTCTACCTTGCCATTGCAAATGTCAGTGGAAAGGTGTATCTATATATTATTTAAATGTTTTTTATTTTGAAATGTTTTTACAATAACTATGTGAAAATCCCACCACATCAGCTATAAATTGTCATTAGGCCTGTTAGCAGACCAGACTGTACTCCCAGATATCTGACCTCACATGACACCTACACATGATCCTATTATGAAATACGGGGACAAAGTCTCCACATGGGTTGTTGGATTCTTTCATTAGCCAGAAAGTGGAACGCTAATGGGCCATAAAGTTGACTTAATTGTGTTAAGTTGAAAGAGACAGTTGTAAGCTAAGCCACTGCTCTTACAGCAACCCGTACACATGCAGTACAGAAAGTCATTGTAATGATAATGACTGTAATGTTTGCATCTTATTTGATTCACTTTGTTTTGGTATGTGGGCAGCTTGAGACATTTCAACAAGATGATTCATCAGATGCAGACCAAGTTAACCTAATTCATTAGAGAAGAAGTGCATATAATTAATCCAGCTGTCAGATTTTTTCTCAAGCTTTGTTGATTGGGGACTTGACAGTCTGTTTCCTTTCTGTGTAGAGTTATAGAGATGATTGTTCCCTCTCTTCAGATAGTTCCAAGGATGATTGTTTTTATAAAGTTTGAAGTTTTCTCCAGATTTAGTGTACCATGCTGCATAGCTTGGGAGGAGTTGTTCAAGGATTAAACAATGGCTGTGCCATTTTCTATTAATGTCGACAAGCAAGAAAGAACTTAACCTAGCGATTAATATTAATGTAAGTCTAACAGCAAAAATATGACCATTTGCCAAAGGTATGTGTCAGAGTGCCAGAATGTTTAAGCTCTCTAATTCTGAGAGCGGAGTGGAGGGGCGGGGCGGGGCAGAGAGGAGAGAGGTGACGGAGGCTTTATTTAAGCCAGCCGGGTAATCACCTATTAGGAGAGGGTTGTAAAACAAGCAGGAATTTGCTGTCAGGTCCTGTGAGCTTTTCATCAGGGAGGGAGGTAATGATTAGGAATAGAGTTACCCTCAGGGGACCCTGAGAGAGGAGTGAGGAAGGAAGGAGAGAGAGAGACAGGGGAAGGAGAGAGAGACAGAGGAAGGAAGGAGAGAGAGACAGAGGAAGGAAGGAGAGAGAGACAGAGGAAGGAAGGAGAGAGAGACAGAGGAAGGAAGGAGAGAGAGACAGTGGAAGGAAGGAGAGAGAGACAGAGGAAGGAAGAAAAGAGAGACAGAGGAAGGAAGGAGAGAGAGACAGAGGAAGGGGCAGAATATTGGTTCACTTGTCGACTATGCAAAAGTTAGTATGTCAGTCCTGTATACCTCCCTAATCTGTTGGGATTTGTTGTGATGAGACAGGGCTGTACATACTTTGGATAATGACAACACTGGGAAGGGAGACAAAAAGGGTAGAAAGATGTCTTTCTCCATCATAGACCAGCGGTGCAAACCGATAACGTGTCTGGTTATTGATTTGAATATACCAAGTTTGTCTCTTTACCTGCATAAACGCTATGTCAAATTACACTACATTAGCTTTCTTTTTGATGAATGAGAAAAAATGTTGTTGTGTAAAATGGTGAAAATGTCAACTGTGGCACCTCACTTTCCAAAGGGGATGTATTTTTACAATTCTTTTTGCTCAATATATTTTTTGTAGAAGCAATGATACAGGAAGTCTAGTTCGGAAGTACTTCTGGCTTCATTTATGAACAGAAATAGAACAATTATTTACATTGGGAAGCAACTTCAAACATCTCAAACTGTGACCAAACAAATTATACTATCACCAGTAAAAGCATTTGTTCGATGTTTAATAACATTGTCAGTGAGATTTGCATTATATGTTAATGTTATTTAATTGACATTTTTGTCAGCAATTTTTATCAACAATTTTATAAGTCAAATTTCCTGAACATTTCGATTCCCATAAAATAGTAAATGGAGAATCAGGAAATCCACAAAAACCCCTGTGCTTAAATTATAACCATTAGTCTCTCTGAATACATCTAAACTAACTTTGGACACATACAGTGAGGGGAAAAAAGTATTTGATCCCCTCCCCTGTACATTTGCCCATTGACAAAGAAATGATCAGTCTAAAATTGTAATGGTAGGTTTATTTGAACAGTGAGAGACAGAATAACAACAAAGACATCCAAAAAAAAACATGTAAAAAATGGTATACATTTATTTGCATTTTAATGAGGGAAATAATTATTTGATCCCCTCTCAATCAGAAAGATTTCTGCCTCCCATGTGTCTTTTTTACACCTTACCAGTTGAGATTAGGAGCACACTCTTAAAGGGAGTGCTCCTAGTCTCTGTTGGTTACCGATATAAAAGACACCTGTCCACAGAAGCAATCAATCAATCAGATTCCAAACTCTCCACCATGGCAAAGGCCAAAGAGCTGTCCAAGGATGTCAGGGACAAGATTGTAGACCTACACAAGGCTGGAATGAGCTACAAGACTATTGCCAAGCAGCTTGGTGAGAAGGTGACAACAGTTGGTGTGATTATTTGCAAATGGAAGAAACACAAAAGAACTGTCAATCTTCCTCGGTCTGGGGCTCCATGCAAGATCTCACCTCGTGGAGTTGCAATGATCATTTGAACGGTGAGCAATCTGCCTGGAACTACACAGGAGGATCTTGTCAATGATCTCAAGGCAACTGGGACTATAGTCACCAAGAAAACAATGGGTAACACATTACGCTGTGAAAGACTGAAATCCTGCAGCGCCCTCAAGGTCCCCCTGCGCAAGAAAGCACATGTTCAGGCCCAACTTAAGTTTGCCATTGAACATCTGAATGATTCAAAGGGGAACTGGGGAAAAGTGTTGTGGTCAGATGAGACCAAAATCGAGCTCTTTGGCATCAACTTATCTCACCCTGTTTGGAGGAAGAGCAATGTTGTCTATGAACACCATCCCCACCGTCAAACATGGAGGTGGAAACGTTATGCTTTGGGGGTGTTTTTCTGCAAAGGGTAGAGGACAACTTCACTTAATCAAAGGGACGATGGACAGGGCCATATACTGTCAAATCTTGGGTGAGAATCTGCCAGTACATTGAAAATGGGTTGTGGATGGGTATTCCAGCATGACAATAACCCAAAATACACAGCCAAAGCAACAAAAGAGTGGCTCAAGAAGAAGCACATTAAAGTCCTTGAGTGGGCTAGCCAATCTTCAGACCTTAATCTCATAGATAATCTGTGGAGGGAGCTGAAGGTTTGAATAGCCAAATGGAGGCATGGTGTACTTCGGGTGAAAACGTATCAAGTTTTGCACAATATCATTTTGTTTTCAGTCCAAAAATTAATATTTTGGTCTCATCAGACCACATCACCCTTTGCCACCTGGCCTTGGAATATACAATGTGCTTCGGCAAAGCTCATACAAGATTTGATGTTGTGGATCTCTTGTGATATTGTGGTCAAATGCACACATTGACCAGTCTTTGGTCAGTCTGACCAGTCTGAAGCTTCTTCACTGTTGCCATTGGCTTCTTGGTAACCACTCTGACCAACTGCTTTTAGTCTGAACTAATCAAAATCACTACACTTGGTCACAGATGAGAGCCAGTTAGCTTTATTTGTGATCATTTGAGAGCATATTGAAATATATCTGGTACTTAGCTGACACAGTGATAAAACACATGACTATTATACCGCACACAAAATGAAGACAATCTTTCACTTATAACAGACTCCAACATAAAAGCCTTTCTGTCAAGATATGCCACCGTAGGTAGACCTAGCTTGCTGTCTGGAGAAGCAAGCCAATGTATACACTTCTCAGAAATTGTGCTTTTTCACTGCATGGTCCCGGCTCGACTTTATTCCCCTCGCCTCTACTCGCCACTACTCGCCTCTACTCGCTTTGGAAGCTTCTCCACTGCATGGTACCAGCTCGACTCCGCTCTACACGGCTCACCTTTTTTGCTTTTCCTCTGGCAAAAGTTAGGATAGTACCTGATACTTTTTTGAGTACCTGCTCCGTCAAGGTTCCAAGCGGGTTAAGGCGATAACAAAATGTGCCGTAAAAACACAGAAGACTTCTGATTGGACAAGCGTGTCTCAAAGCATGCAGCAAAGTTAAGCAAGATGTTCTGCTGTTAGCCGTCAAGTGTCAGAGAATGGATTTCTGAGGCAAGAGCGGGTCTGTCCCAGGAGTCCTTGTATTGAAACGGGTTAAATTCAGTGCCAGTGCATAGCACCAGACATATCATTTAAACCAATCGTATTTTCCCAAAAATCCTCTTGGTTGGACCTAGGCACTGCCATTGAAATCAACTCGTTATCCCCTTGAGAAACCTACAAAGACGCGCCCGTTTTTATAGCCTTTTTCCTCCCCACGGGTTTTTGGGGGAATTATTCATACCTTTTATTCGAGATGGAGGGGTTATGTAGGTTGTCATAAATGTGTTGGTGTTGAGTGTATACACTTCAATCTAACAGAATATTTCAGTTATGTCATTTCTTATACTGCATGTCAATAACTATATTAAAATTTTTCTTCACTGTTTTTCAAACAGGATCTGTGACCATGTTATCCAGATTTTGTTTACTTTTGGTTTACCACTTTACGTTCAAAGTTCGTCAGTTTAAAAGAAAATTTATGGAGTTCATTCAGTAGACCTTTCTGTTCACTGCTGGGTTTATGTAAGTGGGCAAATGGCAGCTTCAGGTCGAGTTCTACGAAATCCTTCCTTGTTGTTCCTGTGGGTGTCGTGTTTGAGCTGGCGTCACAGCAGTTTTCCTGTGATGTCACTGTGGGCGGGTACAGGGTACCATCTGCTATGCAAAACGAACCCAGGTGAGGCATGTAGAGCTGAGTTAAGCTGGTACTAAGTGGTGGAAAAGCTCCCAAAGCGAGTAGAGTCGAGGCAAGTAGAGTTTAGCCAGTACTATGCAGTGAAAAAGTGCTAATAGTTAACCCTCAAAGTTAAGTGGAAACCAAGCCTTACGTTTCAACCTCCGATCAAACATCTTAATATATAAAAGATTTCCTAAAGATCACACAAATCCAAAAGATTTGGTAAACAAATCAAACATTGATTACATTCAATAACTGTCAAAGTATCGGCATGTGCAGTCACAGCAGCAAAATGTGTGACCCATTGCCAAGAGAAAAGTGCAACCATTGTACTACAAACACAACCAATAGGGTAATACATATGCATTATTAATTTATCTTTCGATTTTTATTATAGCTATTTGCACATTGTTAGAACACTGTGCACTGTACAACTCATAATATGGTAAAACATTTAAAACATTTCAATTGTTAATTGTTAAACATTTCATATTGTTAATTGCTCATTGTTTTTGTTGATCTTTCTATTTTCTTAACTCGCTTTGTTTTTCTCATTCATTTCAATTGCTTCGTAAATGTAAATATACATATGTTTCCCATATTACACCCCTTTGTATTGGTTTGATTGATTGATAGGGAGAGTTTGGGGGGAGTGGTTAGGGAGGAGGGAGCGCACTCAAATTAGCCAGATGCCAATCAGAGAGCAGCTGGCCTGGGGCTGCGGGGTGCAGAGAAGAGGGTTGAAGGGATGGGGGGGGGGTTTACAGCTGTTAACATATCATGTTTGACATCACCGCCTGCTCTGCATCTAAAGATTTATAGGCCTCCACATCGCCCCTAGGCTTCTTCCACATCACATTCCCTTTATTCCACATAACTCCCTCTCCGTGCCCTCATCTACCCTTTCTTTTCTCTAATGTCATCCCTCTCTCCAGAGTGTGTGAAGCCTGTGATTATGGGCCAAGCTGGAGAGAGTAATACTGAGTCAGCATGATGAGGGCAGTCAGCGCCAACTCCCCACTCACTACCACATAACTCTTACATAGTCGTACCCCATGTATCTCATTTACTTCCATTTAATTACTTTCTTTTTCCAGTAGGAAATTCAGATGTGGCTGGTCGGAAAGCATAATGATACGTACTTAGTTAAAATAAATAACCAACATACATGACAGATACAAATGCTTATAAAATTATACAAATGCTTATAAAAACATTTAATATATAAGATAAACATCGGTCACATCCATTTTTGTTTAAAGGCTACTATACAGATGTTTATTTCCTGATGCTATTTAACTGTTGCTACTATTCTGATGCTAATATACAAATGTAATGCTGATGCTCATATAATGATTTTATTCTAATCTGATACTACTTTAGTAATGCTACTATACATAGATACTACTACACAGACGCTACTATACAGATGCTACTATTCAGATGCTACTATTCAGATGCTACTATACAGATGCTACTATGCAGATGCTACTAAGCAGATGCTACTACACAGATGCTACTATACAGATGCTACTATGCAGAGGCTACTATGCAGATGCTACTATACAGATACTACTATGCAGATGAATCTATGCAGATGCTTCTATACAGATGCTACCATACTGATGCCACTACATTGATACTACTAATCTAAATGAGTCTATTGACTAATCTATTGATGCCACTATACTGATGCCAACATGCTGATGCAACTATTCCATAATATTGATGCCACAATGACATAATGCTAATGTATTACACTATATTGATGCTGGTTCAAAACTTGTGAATAACTATGTTGGTTTTAAAAAACCAACTGGAGTCAGTACCCTGACGACATTGACAGCATTCTGCACCCTGATGGCATTACTTCATGTTGACTGATAGGTGTGCATAACATCTGAAAATAGGTGGAAATCCCAGAAGGGACATAACCCCCCCATCCTGGGGAAAACGATGATTTGTCCCCCCGAATATATAAATGTAAACAAAACTATGTAATTTCAATAATAGTGATAAGATGCAATGAAAGCACTTGGGCTGAATATTGACACTTAACAGCCGGTTTAAATAAAAAATGATTGGTCACACTTTATGTTAGCTGGTGGTTAGCTGATGTTTGCTAGCAAGCTACAGTAACATCAACCAGCTTTTGCAGCTGTTTGAATTCGAGTCAATTAGAGAAGCTTGCAGTGCAGTGTATGTAGTGTTCCTTAGCTGGCAATATGACAGTCTTTGTGTCTACCGTCTGAAAGGCAGTGCATGTAGCTAACGTGAAGTTAATGGAGTACATTTATTTTATGTTGGTAGGGTTCACACAGTAGCTGAATTTGCAGAGCTACAATAACAAACAAACCAATGGTACAATCTATTACAGCACTACTTTTGGTTTTCCCCTCAAAAATTGCTCTTGAGAAAATGTTATGTAATTGTCCGCTCCAAATTTGACATCAAATGTTCAGCCCTGCAAGAGATTTCTTTACCTCTGTTAGATGTTTGTTCTTTGTAAATGTCTCAGGGAGCGTTTTGCTTACTGCCAACAGTCTTACAACTGACCTGCACAAATCTCTTAGGTTATTCTGGTTTGACCATGTGAACAGGGAACTATATTTAAAGTTCCACTGACAAAATAAAGCAGCAATAAAAGGACGGTTAAACAGACTGATCAACATTGAGCCTGTTGAGTTTAAGCAGGAAGCATAGATTCCCTTTTTGATAAAGCCTTCCAAGATGGGCTCCTAATTGTAACTTACTATCAGTTATTGTTCTCAGGTACCTACACCCTTCCACCTGGTTTAGGTCCTGGTCACTGATGGTGATTACTTTTTATGCTGATGGCCTCTTCGTAAAAATTAGGTCTTTGGTCTTGGTAACATTCAGATCCAGAACGTTCTCCTACACCTGAAGTCAAACTTGTACACAATGGACTAAACCAGTTCCTTTGAATGAGATGTATGAAGAATTAGTGTGTCGTCTGAGTATTTTATGTGTTATCTCAGGGCCGGTGATCCTACGGTTATTTGTGTAGATGTAACAGAAGGCATGACTCAGTCCTGTGCTGATCCAGTGAAGTTTTATTGTTTTTGTTTCTATTTTGCTAACCATTGAATCTTATCGATTTGACACAGAATCCCTTTATGGACATATTTGAAATGTTCTGACCCATTCAGTGTGGCTGTATGCTAATAAAAGCACAGAAAATGTCCACAAAACCCATCCAGGCATAATACTTGGGCTTCACAAGATGAGACTTCAACACTCAGCTTGAAGACCCTAAGGTAACGTCACCCCCAAATCCCTAAAGCATCACAGCTTCACCTTACCTCATACATCCTGCTCCCTACATTCTGCCAACTCAGTCAACCTCAAAACCCTGACGTAACCCCGGGCAATCTTTTCAACCTGCCAAAACCAGTAGTAGGACCGCACGCCGGACCAGGACCCAGAACTTTAGGCAGATTTTGTCTGTGTTCAAGTCCTGGTATATTACAGTACAACACACATTAGACAATGGAAAATCTGAATAATCAGACATTTGTTCCAAAGCTGCTGACTTCTCCCCAATGGCTTTTCTCTCCATGTCGTACTGTGTATAATTTTACTATCTTAGCAGGGTTTTTTGTCCCAACCAAGAAAGCAAAACCTGTACACACACAGAGAGCAGGCCAATGAATGCCCGCAAATTATCAAAGCATGTCCCTGTAGATTGGGTCAGAATTAATCAAACTTACAGATTGTGTAGATAAGATCTGAATGATTACCGTAGGTATGAGCAAATCATGTGATTGGCAGTTGGGTTCCAAATAGGCCGTAGCTTTTGACTTTTCCCCAACCTTATATTCACAACTATTTGACATTAAAGATCCCAAGCTGTTCGCCATATGCAGTTCTATGCATATATTTATCGTCTGGACGTTCTGGATCGCCCTACACTACTTTCCTTTATGTAAATGCTGCCAAACCTCTCCTTCCTCCTTTATCTGAACAGTGGCAAAATGAAACCCCAGTGGCTGGTTAAACCGACATTCTGAACATCAGCTAATCTAGGCTACAACCTTGTCTCTGTGTTCACTAAGACATAGTGGTAACAGACGCTGGGCGTTGTATTAGACCAAAAAACACATTTTCAACCACCCATGTAGCTACATTTGTGACTAAGCAATCGTTGTGCTGACATTTGGTAGATTGAAATACCGAAAAAGAACACTACTTTAATTGTTGGCCCCATACTTTCGCAGTGTTAACCAGAGTCATGAAAGTACCACATTATTCGATCGACGGCGTATGATTTCCATTTGCCAAAATTCCAACTTTGGGTCACCACTAACTGTAGTTTGACAATTAACACGTTTGTTTTGCTTGGTAGGGTCTGTCTACATCCTTTGCTGTTGTTTTCAGTGGCAACGAAATTGCTATTTTAAGACTGCCTGTCTGAGTTGGCATTCATTTGACACATCGCCTAAGTAGCTTGCTTAAATAGACTTCCTGTCTGTGTCGTGCTGTTTGCAGTAGCCTACTGTTCCTAGTTCCAGAAGATGTGTTTGTCCCAGACGACGAGTTACCCAATGAGGGTCTTGGCTGCCGCTGCTCGTCGAAGCATCAGAGGCAGGACAGGGAGAAATAAGGAAACAGAAGGACGGAGAGGGAAATGGTAGTGGAAAGGATAGAATGGGGAGGGGGAATGTAAGGACCCGTTCGCCCTCGCTCTCCCCCCCGTATGGATCCAGGTTACGCAGTCCGGTGTGTGGTCCTGGTGGGTCACGCTTACCTGTGGCCCTGGCCAACCCGAGCCGCCACTCTTTCTTCCTGTTTCCTGAAGCTTGGCCTGATGTAGTCAGACCTGCAAGCGCATACGTGGACAAACACCAGAGGATTAGTCCCAATTTACTTGCAATTGGATCCAAGCTCAGCTGTTTTCCCATTGTGACTATTCAGTAAGTGTCATCTGAACGTGTGTACATACGCGTAGATGCCTTAAAACAAATGTAAACACAACAGGCGTGTCAGGTGGGCAGGCGCTACTGTATTGTGAGGGGGAGGGTGGACGCAAGTTTTCATTGTACTTGTACCATATTGTATTGAGCGTGTGAGATGGTGGGCAGTACGGTACTGTTCAGTAATTAGTGTGAGTGGGCATGTGTGGCCCTGTTACTGTTCTCGCCCTGCCCCAGCGACTCACCCACTTCCCAACTCACAGCCGCTGCTTGTAAAAGTCACCACTGGTGTGAAACTAAAGAGCTGCTTACTGTGTTTACGAGCCGGAGCCCCCTACAAGCCTCTCCACTGACGTGCGCGTAGTGCCTCGCTCAGGACTCGACCTGATGCCCAGTCTGTCCGGGCATTCCCCCGTCCAGGGTTCAGTTGCTCTTTCACTCACTTCCAATTCAATTGAAGGCTTTTATTGGAATGGGGTTGATTTTTTACACTGCCTAAGAAAGTGGAGAATTCAAAAGCTATGAATAATTCAAGTGAAAACAAAAATGAATAGATTTTACACACAGGTTTTAGTAAGTTTGAAGGCATTTTTAATTCTATATAAATGTCTGTAAATTAGCAAAAGGTTGAGTAAGAGTTCTGTCCCATTCCCTTTTTTTTCTTTTTTTCTTCTTCATTCCTCCGTTTCTTGGCCCTGTCAGAGACAGCTTACCGCAAGGAAGAGACCTCGTCAGTTCGGTTCCAGAATTTCTCAGGCTTATTGCCTTGGACGATTCATAATGTTGTCCGTCTCCCTTATTAATAGTTGTATTTTGTCTGCATGGCACACATCATAATGTGATCAGCAGTCCATGAATGGGCAGCACTGGGAAATGTGTCACTGAGGCCTACCCTACAAGATGTTGAGCTGACGGAAAAATACCGAAACACAATCAGCTCAAAATGGTTGGAAGTGGTAATTCACAGTTATTCTGAGGCCGGCAGCGGCTTTGAAGCTGCTTCAAGGATAATGAAAGCGGTTGGGCATACAATGTGGTTCTGTCCGGCACCCATGCGGTGGCGGGCCAACTCTGGCTGGAAGCGGTGTTATCACGGTAGATAGGCAAATCACGTGGAAAGCATTAGTGGACGGATTGATTTACCTTTTGTTATTTACCTTTTCCTTTACTTCCTGCAGCCTGGCCTTTTCTCCGCCTGTCGCTCTCCTTGTCCTCTACCTTGACCTACCCCCTTTCTCCCCCTCAGGGTTTGGGTTAGCGGAGTTAGTTAGCATGTTTCGAGGTTAGCAGGGTGTGGCTAGTCCTCTGCTGCAATGACAAAACAGTGGGTTCTATTCGACCGACCTCCAGTATGCAGTGTGACCTTGAAGTTGCTTCCACTTAAACCGTATATGTTGTCATGTTATACAGCCTGCCGTAACCCGGGGGAATTACTTGATAATGTCAGCCAGTAAAACTTTAGGAGCCGTCTGTCAGGCTTTATGTGGCTGTACTGAGGCCATGTTGCTGGGGCTATAGCCCAGTCCGACCCTCTAGACTACCAGACAAAACCTGCTCGTTTGTCCCCATAACCAGTCGCCCCTACTGGATGAGTGGTCTGGACCTGCTGCCTCCAGACCGGTCCCTGGTCTTATCCGTCTTTACATAACCTTTTAGGGCCCTGGGGCTTAACCCGCCCTGGCTCTCGTCGGCTACCCAGTCGTTCTCCTCCAGACTGGCCTTAAGAGCTCAGCGTGACTGCCAGCTAACACAAGTGGAGAGCCAGGGCCTGGAGAGGAGAGCAAGGCCCTCGGAGTGGCATCAGCGCTCCTTCCAGTACAGTACATGGCGCTCTGGTCTGTTCTGCAGTCATCTATTAGTAGCAGTTAGAACTCCAGACTACCTAACCACAAGGTCACATTATCTGTCATTCATTTAGGATATCCTGTAACATTCTGTGTGGTCAGTGCTGCAGTACACAGTCACAAAAGACAGCCCAACTCCATGGTGGTTCTTGGAGTTTTGTTTCTATTGGCTTGACTCTTGGTTGTCTCTGAGATGCTTCTGAGTCCACTACAATACCACGATACGAGTTGAACCTAGAACCTGCTTCACATGCATTATCCATTGCGCCAAGCTGGCCCACTGCAGTTTGTAGGTTTTAGCTGTAAATACTCATTAAGCATGTCTCACGTTTCCCCTCTTGGGCCTGTGGGATTGGGGGGGTGGGGGTGCAACCAAAAACACACAACCTCTGGCTAGTTGGAAGGTGGGGAGGGGAATTTTTCACATCAACCCTCACCATAGAAAATGAACATTCTCTACGTCTCACTCCACCTCTCTCACTCACCCTTTCCCAATCTCCCTCAGTATCTTTTTATCTCTTTCCCCCTGTCCCTCTCTCCCAGCCACCCTCCCTCCCTGTCTCCATTCCTCCATCCTTTGTGGTTTGGCAGGCCGTTGCAATTAAGTTGTGGGAATAGTTGGTAGACTTACCACATCTAAACTTAACTTGAATGTTGGAATCGACTACAAGTATTTCACAGAATTGTCTTTGTATTAGCTGGGTGTGTTGGTAAGTCATTTTTTTGGAGCCGTCTCCTCTCCCTAACCATTTCAATGTAAATATTCCATTCATTCTTTGTTTTGGAACGATCTTCACAGAACCTTGAGTTTGGTGGAATGTGGGGGGCAGCTTAGTCAAGAAATATACAGCTCCTTGGCTGCTCTTAGATTTGTTGTCATGCTGCACACACACACACAAAAAGTCAACAAACACACACGCATACACGGTTTCGGCGTGCGAGACGCTTCGCCGAGTAAAGGAAATTACTCTTTGTTTGTGACGTAACGTAATTGAATTAAAGGAGCGGGTTATTGCGGGTTATCTTTCTGATGGAGCATGGCTAGGTCAGCTGGATGGGAGCTGTGTGACGTGGTTGTGGTTGGCAGGTCTTCAGAAAGAGTGCTTCAACATGTTGTTAATTGCAATATTGTTTGGGGCTCTGGGCTCTTTAGAGCCAATCACTTGATGAGGTATAATGGTGTGAGTATAGCGTAGCGTACAGCTAGCTAGGGCTGCGGACTGGTCTGGCACAACGTAGTGGAATGTTAAGGTACTGTACTAGATAATAGAGCCATTATGGTCCAACATTTCTATAGACTCATAACAGCAACTACCACCATAAGATGTGGAGGTCAGGCGGAGACTGAACACATAATTAAATGTTTGAACAGTGAGATTAAACTGAATCTAATATTGTGTGTCTGTGTGTGTGTTGAAGAGAGAATTTATAGCAGATGTTTAATTGTGGAATCTGGACTATGAACCAGAGAGGAAGGGAAGCGAGGGAAACATAAACAAACAACGGTTCATGACCCCAGAAACGGAATTCCATAAGGGCAAAACTACTATTAACGCTGGTGCCCCTTAAAGGACAAGACAACAACTGTGCTAACATTAAAAATTCATTTTTTACATTTTAACAGACACTGTTATGAAAGCAATTAGGGTTTTAGTACCTTGCTCAAGGGCACAGAAAGATACAGAAAATACTACTAAACTAGACGGACTGATGGTCTTGTGAAGACCTGGTTTTAAGACTGGTCCCGGTTAAACACTGTTATCAACTTGAATCTAAAGCCGTGACACATGGAAAAACTCCAAAACCACTCAATGACAAGGATGTAACTGTTTTCCAATGCCAACTGGAGAAAACGTATACAATGGTTGTCCTATGTCTGTCTCTTGCAAGAGTTAAAGGGGTGCTGAAATGACGGGAGGAAGCTATTTAAGGCTGGGGTCTTCAAAAGAGACATGTTTCTAAAGGCTGTCAACATAGTTAAGATAGGGTAGAATTTGGCATCAGGTCTTCAACTGTGACAAGGGACACACGGGGGAAATAACTTCATTTACCCCGATGTTAGGGGCTTGAGACGCACTCATAGAGACACAATGTCTTCTTCTCTGCTTATAGCTACCCTTTAGTTAGCCCAGCTCCATTCCACGACACACCACAGCTCTGCTGAAACCCGACACACACCCTCCAACTCCACTAAGTCCTGGCTGAAGGCGAGACAAAGAAAGAACACTTCTGGAAATGTGGCTGAATCAAAGGTGGAAATCTCAACTCCTCCTGTCTCGCCCCTCTCTCTCTCTCTATGCCGCCATCATTCAATATCCCAACTCTCACACGGGATAGGGTGGTGCTAGGGTGATGGGGGGGGGGGGGCAGAATGGTGCCGGGGTGGTGTTGGCTGTGAAGGTGAAGGGGGAAGGCCTCTGTGTATTGTCAACAGTGCCGCTCATTTCCAATCCCACTTGCGGACAGACAGGCCAAACTTCAAACTACACAGAAGATATTCCAGATGTGGGGAAAAACACTGTGAAGTGCCTAGGTCTGTCTGGCTGTGGCTCAAATGGGAACCTAAACCCTACAGTGTTAAGGCCTTTGGTCTAAAATAGTGCACAAGGGAATCGGGTGCCATTTGAGACACACCGTGTCTCCCCATACAGCCTTAGACCCTATACATGGCGGCAAGGAGATGACAGTAGCCCTCCACTCAGGCATGGCCAGGGGACCTGCTGGCTCACACTAACCCATAGTTAATCATGCCAGTTAACAGGGCTGTGCGGTTCTGTGTAGAAGTACCAGAAACCCATGGAGGGGCCTGGGCGACCCAGCTATCATCCATCAACCCCCCCCTCCATAGAAGTCTAACCTACATTGCCTGGGATTGCTTTATCCTGCTTTAAACTATCAGAAATACTGGATTGAGGGTGATATGCAATTTCCAGCCAGCACTGTGCAAAATCTCTAAAGGAAAGGAATGGTTCCCACATGGTATACCACTACAGTCAAGACTCAGACAGAGTTGTAATCTAGGGTTGGACAGGATGAAAGGATTACTATGCGTAACTGAATCACAACTTTGACGAACCTGTAGAAGGACTGTTTTAGAAAGAACATTCGGCTTTAGGCACAGCTGCCTCCAGGAGCGTAACAGTCCCCCGACAATAACAAAAATACAGACATGTCAGAAAGTAAGTACACCCCCTGGAACACTGTGGATGTTTGGACGTATGGATATGCAATCTTCACATCAACACTATTGGCAGATGAAGGTAACCAAATATAAAAAATGAGACTGAAAGGTTATACTTTGCTATCATTTGTTCATCAGAAATCAATAGAAATACAATTTCATATCTTATAAGTACTCACCTAGCTTCAATAGTGGCCCCTTTAGCTTAGGGGAATTGGAGGAATTTTAGCCCACTCTTCCTAATAGTACTGTTTCCACAGTGTCATGTTCGAGGGCTTTCTGCATGTACGGCCCTCTTCAGGTCCAAGCATTTTGATTGGATTGAGATCTGATCTTTGACTCTGCTGTTCTACACCCCTCCTTTTCTTTTTGAGCTGTTGTAGCTTTGCTTGTGTGCTTTGGATTGTTGTCTCGTTGCAAGATTCATTTTCAGTTCTGCTTCAGCTTTTTAACAGATGGCCTCACATTCTCTTCAAGAATTCTTTAGTAAAATATGGATATAATGGTTGACTCAGTGATGTTGGCCAGGCCCTGTGGCAGGAAAATAATCCCCAAACCATAATACCACCGCCTCCATGCTTCACAGTTGATGTGTGGGTATTCTGTGTAAAGGTAATGTTATTTTCTAGAAACATGGCGTCTGACATTGCAGCCTAACTACTCCACCTGTAGATTTTGTCTTTACTCAGATGTTGTCTGGCAAATGTTGTCTTGTCTTATTTTATATATTTTTTAGATCAGAGGCTTTAATCTTCCTGACCTTCCATGTAGGCTAGGTTTGTGTGGTCTATTTTTGACAGTTGACTTACACTCTAATCATTTGCACCTGTTTTTGTGAGCCTGATTCTAATTTTCGCCGTTTTATGTAATAGAACACCCCTAGGTTTATCAACATTTTTCTTATAACAACATTTAAATTCTGTTTATTTCAATTGCATAAATGGTTTGACTAAAGTGTTCAGCCTTACACATCTCTTACATGTCTCTGTGAGAGGAAGCTAACAGCTAGACAAAGGTAATACGCTAATGGGTTGTGAGTGTTGTCCTTCATTGCTCAGCAATAAGCAGAGATGTATGCTAGTTGAGAAAAGGATGGGACTGCCGTCATTGTCATCTGTTTTTAGGAAGATCAGCAGTGGCACAGCCCAGCGCCATATTATATTTGGATGAGAGCATCTGAATGAAGGGTGCGATAACATCAAGGGAGCTAGCGTGCTCTTTAATGTCTTCCATATGCCCAGCATATTCTTCATCCTCCTCTTCCTTCTCCCCTTCTCTCATTGTTCACCTCCACCACCTCCTCTTCCCGCCTGTTGTCTTATGGAGGTGCGGAACCTCCCGACTCTTGAATGTTTCCATTGAGGTACGGGTTTGATGTTATTGGTGTCTTGACAGCCCTTCCCACTAGGGGTCAAAGGGGGGCGGTGAGGGAGTTAGAGAAAGGAGGGGGCGAAGACGCGCCTGCATGTGTCCCCAATTACCCAGTCCGAAATGAAAGGGTGCAACAGATTTAATGGGAGGTGTTTCTCTCAACAGGAATAAAGCACCTAATCAGACCCAGAACCACTGCCAGCTATTACACACACACAGACACACACCAACACACACACACACACACACTTTACTTCCACCTCCACACTCCACAACCAATACAATATCTGTCGTGTACTGAGCAGACAGGTCTTTAGGTAGCCATCTTCCCTCCTCACACCCAATCCTACAGTTCTACCTACACTTCCCATCACTGTCTATAACTAAAATCATTGTCACGGCCTTACAGTCTTTAAAGCGTGTATAAAAATTGCACTAATAGGTGTTTTTCTTGCGGTCTCAACATTGCAGTACACATTTGACATGAATATATGTTAGTGATCGCATCAGTAACTGCAGTACTTCAAAAAATATTTTAATTACAAGGGGGATGAGAGATGAATGATCAACCAAGAAAAAGCAAGGGCGATTAAGTGGCCTTATCGGCAGTGCAATGGGTTCTTCAGTCACCACACAGGGTCTAGGAGCCTGCTTGATGACCCGTCTGAAAGACCGCCCTCTACGTCCTCCTCACCGCCCAATCACCAGAAAAGCATGGGATCTTCAACACTTACCTCAGTCAGTTGCAGGTTGCTATGCTGCTAGCTGCACATTATCAATAGTAAATCAAACATCAAATAAAAACCAACAGTTAACAATAGGAAGGTTGTATGTATATTAACAAAACAAACAGAGTGACACAAACATATTTACAATGTACATGATTAATGTGTTAAGTCAATTAGGTCTGTGTAACCAACATAAAGTGGATCGATGGTTGTAAGAGGGTGAACTATAGTTCTTCTGTGTTTATGAAGGATGCTTACCATAGGAACAGGATGGTGAGGCCTTGTTTTTTCATATTATATCAGGACCAATACATCTCTTTCACTCATCCAACTGGGACATTTCACTGCTAGGCTGACAGGAAATGAGGTAATACAGAAGAGATCTTTATGTTCGTCTACTCTCTCTTTGTGTTGCTGAGTCTATCTCTGCCTCTCTTTGTCTCTTTTTCTCAGTTTCTAAGTCTCTATTGGTCTCTCTCACTGTCTCTATATCTGTGTCTCTCCATTTTTCTCGTTGTGTCTCTCTTTCCATATAAATCCATAGACTGAGAAATCCAGAGAGAGAAAGAGGCAGAGCGAAAGTGAGAGAAAGACACAGAGATGGATATCTGTTAGAGATCTCCCTTATTTGTCAGCTGAAATATAACAGAGCGGCCTTCAGAACTAGTACCAGGATCCAGCCCTCATTATGGCTTTGACAGAGCCACACTGATTGACAGAAGGGACTTTAAAAGGAAAACAAACATCTGAAGTTCAATCTAAGAAAATTGCAAAAAAATAAGGCATTTTGAACGTTAAAGTATTAGCTCTACAGATGTATGTATAATCTTGAAACAATGCTCTGACAGTTTCTCTCTCTGGATTTCTCAATCTATGGATTTATCTTTTTCTCCCTATAATCTCTTCCATGGGGTATGGAAGAGATATGGCCCGTTTAAGCTTTAGTTATTGAGTATATTTTTTCTGTAGGATGTGGAGTGGCGGAGACAAAGGGAGATGATTTAAGAAGGTGAGAACTTGATGGATCTAACTGAGCGGGAACTTGCCATTCCTAGCAGTGAATTGACTTACTGGCACCAGGGGTTTTCAGTGCACATGGAATAACGAGAGAAACAAGTTAAATTCTGCTGCATCCATTCAAACAACACACAGGCAGGGAAATATATTGCAGTCTCCCCCCGCTCTAGTTTCACCTGGTAACTATATCTTATTGTGAACTGATGAAGAGTTACTTCAGCTTTGTGCATGTCACTTGGTACTATGAGGCCTTTCTATACCATTCACTAGCTATAGAGATCCAGTGCTGTGTTAGCAACATCCCTGATGAATTTGCATTAGGCATTCACTTCTCATCTTCTTGTGCCTCTTAAAACCTTCACTACCTCTTCTCCCACTGCGATCTCCTCTTTTCTCTTTACACTCTGACACACGGTTCTTAACATGGACTGGAGCACTAATACAGCTGAAAACAGAAAGCTAGGTCACTGTATTACACTGGAGCACCAAGAGAACTGAACACAGGGAGCTAGATCACTGTATTACACTGGAGCACTAATACAGCCGAACGCAGAAAGGTAGGTCACTGTATTACACTGGAGCACCAAGAGAACTGAACACAGGGAGCTAGATCACTGTATTACACTGGAGCACTAATACAGCCGAACACAGAAAGCTAGGTCACTGTATTACACTGGAGCACCAAGAGAGCTGAACACAAGGAGCTAGATCACTGTATTACACTGGAGCACTAATACAGCCGAACACAGAAAGCTAGGCCACTGTATTACACTGGAGCACCAAGAGAGCTGAACACAAGGAGCTAGATCACTGTATTACACTGGAGCACTAATACAGCCGAACACAAGGAGCTAGGTGACTGTATTACTGTGGAGCACCAGCAGCTGAACAGAGGGAGCAAGGTCACTGTATTACTGTGGAGCACCGCGACACATTATCGACAAGACTCCAGTGGTCCTACTCCATTTATTTGAATGTGTTGACAGATTGATCTTCTCTGAAAAACTGAAAAAAGTATGAATACCGGAGATCTAGAAGACTCCAGTGCATACATGTTCGGATTGACATGATAGACAATTAAGGGCAAGCCTGAGGTCAGACTGCAGAGTTAGACAGATGCTGAGTGTCTCCCCTGGACGTCCTAAACAAACTGAGAAGAGTTCGCTATTCATTCTGATTTGGAGAATCGGTTACCATTCTTTTATAGGCCGGATAGATCATTTGTATTACATGCTGTTTTTATGTACAGTGTATATTCCAATATATTGTAGTCAACCCAGTATTATGCATATTTCAAAAGGAAGAACATGGAGGGCTCTGTCTGTCAGCCTCTGTGTGCCTTTTTCTGTGTGCATGTGTGTTTGTGTGTACACTGCTTGCATTTGTGTATGCGCCCGCAACACATTGACAGAAGACAAATCAGAAGGATTGTGGTTAATAATAATGGAACATTTCTCCTCCAATTACAAATCATCTTCTAAATCCTCAGAATTGAGGGATTCTAATGAAGTGTATTCTGTCTCTGATTGTTGCTCTGAAGACCAACATGCTTCAGTCATTAACTGATTTACAAAGGCAGACATTCAAATCCCAGCGCATGGAAATTCTGAAATTCCGATCAGGGTACGGGACGGTTCTGGCATGGTTTCGGATTTGATCCCACTCACAGGTCGTCATGATTATCCTGGTCTTCAAATATACCCATCTGCCTAGCCCTCTCTATGGGGGACATCATCAGGGAGGAATCCATGAATTCCCTGATCCCTCATGGGATACGATCTGTCAACGGTGGGCGTTGACAGACACAGACCGACAGACAGGCATACACAGACAGACAGGCAGACAGACAGGCAAACAGACAGACCGACAGACATTTCTGTTACAGATGACGTCAGGGTTTTTTGGTGCGTGCATCACAAACTCCCAGGCCAACACTCACACACTCCGCTATGTCATCCTGTGAGGGAGGGGGTGGTGGGGGGGTGAGCTTCACAGTAGGCAGTAACATGCCCAGGCCATTCCTGACTAATCGTCCCTGAATCCGTGGTAATCTGAGCAGAGGGGGTACAGCATCGCCGTGAGCCCTGCGGTCATTAAACCGTAAGGTAACCCAGGGTCTACGTCGTGCCGCACGTCTCTCTGTGACACACTACACGCCTGGACAAACAGGGCCGTCTGAACGCGGTACCAGACTGTAATGTAAACAGTGTTTCCTCATTGATGTGGTCTGTGGGGACGCAGGAAATGCTAACACACTATGCTAATGACCTCCTGTTGGCCTGCAATAGCTGTCTGAACTAATGAGCGTCACCAGTGAGAGATTTGGTGGGGGTGAGCGACCTTCAGAACCAGTACCGGGATCCAGCCCTCATTATGGCTTTGACAGAGCCACACTGATTGACAGAAGGGACTTTAAAAGGTTGTGGACATTCTTCATAATCACTAGAAATGGCCATCAAACCGGCCACAAATGTCAGTTGGGGTTTTTAACAGAGAGATGGCTAACTTTCTGTGGGCAGCAAACTGCTGTTTTATGGAACATTTCAGCACTGGTTGTCATACAGTTCAGTACAGTATGTTAGGGCTGGATTCATCTTTCATTCAACGGTTTCTGTTCTTTCTGGCTAGTTGTGTATTGTGTTTTTCCATAGGACTTTTATTCCAAACCTCTGGGAATTTACCGACCTGCACAACCTTCTCACTTTCTCTCTCTGTCCCTCCCTTTTTCTCTTTCTTAGAGCATTTTTACACTTCTATAGGACAGTCAGGGAGTTAGTTCCTGAGGTGGGACAGTCGAAGGGGTTAATGGGGTTCCTGAGATTGGTCAGTCAAGGGTATTAGTTAGTTCCTGAGATGGGACAGTCATGGGTATTAGTTAGTTCCTTAGCTGGGACACTTATGGGTATTAGTTAGTTCCTTAGCTGGGACACTCATGGGTATTAGTTAGTTCCTTAGCTGGGACAGTCATGGGTATTAGTTAGTTCCTTAGCTGGGACACTCATGGGTATTAGTTAGTTCCTTAGCTGGGACAGTCATGGGTATTAGTTAGTTCCTTAGCTAGGACAGTCATGGGTATTAGTTAGTTCCTTAGCTGGGGCAGTCATGGGTATTAGTTAGTTCCTTAGCTGGGACAGTCATGGGTATTAGTTAGTTCCTTAGCTGGGGCAGTCATGGGTATTAGTTAGTTCCTTAGCTGGGACAGTCATGGGTATTAGTTAGTTCCTTAGCTGGGACAGTCTTGGGTATTAGTTAGTTCCTTAGCTGGGACAGTCATGGGTATTAGTTAGTTCCTTAGCTGGGGCAGTCATGGGTATTAGTTAGTTCCTTAGATGGGACATCAGGACGGTGACAGTGGAGCAGGGCTCCTCTCTTCCTTTATCCCTGCTCCTTTCTTCCTTTACACCTGCTCCTCTGTCCTTTAATGTACGCTCCTCTGTTCTTTTACACATGCTCCTCTCCTCATTAACCCCTGCTCCACTCCTCATAACACCTGTTCCTCTCCTCATTAACACCTCCTTCTCTTCGCTTTAACGCCTGCTCTTCTCTTCTTTTACGCCTCTTCCTCTCTTCCTTTACGCCTTGTTTTCTAGGTTCCCAGCCCTCCACTGGGACACTAGAACAGAGGATCTGAAAAGGGAAATATGAAATATCCCCATTCACCGGTGCACATCATTCTAATGTGAAAATCTGCTGGTCAGTTAAGATGTTGGTTTGTTCTGACTGTTGAATATTATAGGATACCCCTCAATTAAATAGTTCCATTCCTCAGAAAACAGATCATTTCTACATTAATGATAATGTAGGAAAACCGCTTACACAGACACATACACTGAACCAAATCATACCATATTAGCTGCCAGGCTTATCTGACCGCTTAAATTGAACCTTTCAGATTTTATTGTATTCCCCACTTGGCTGACTCTCAGTCTGGCTGGAGTTTTCGTCTGTTTACCTTGTTATCACATCACATGCTTTTGTGGTTCTTTCACTTTTACGCATAAAAATCAGAAGAAAGCATTTTTCTACAATAAGCTCACATGGCGGCGTGATTTTATTATCATCTTCTAAATACAGCTGGATGGACTTGTGTTCATGGAATATAGCGGGAGAGATCTGGGTGATGAGATTCTCCAGTTTGAGGTGGTACCTGCTTTAAACAGAGCTTAACTAACACAATGTGTCTATCACTTAACGCTAGGCAGATGTGCTACAAATATAGTTCATTATATATGTCAAACCCGTTGGAAACAAATACGTTTATGAATCCTACCGGGCAGTGTTCCGTATTGCATTGTGCTCTACCTGCCAGTGAGTCTGTGTGTGTGTGTGTGTGTGTGTGTGTGTGTGTTTGCGTGCTACAATGTGTGTGTGCTACAATGTGTGTGCATTTGTCATGATACCAGTTTTAACATGACTGCAGCAAACTGAGTTACAAAACAATGCTGGATTTGTTTACATCAACTATCACTACAAGGACTAAGACTAAAGACTAAGGGTGTTATTCAACTATCATTACGAGGACTAAGACTAAAGACTAAGTGTGTTATTCAACTATCATTACGAGGACTAAGACTAAAGACTAAGTGTGTTATTAAACTATCATTACGAGGACTAAGACTAAGTGTGTTATTCAACTATCATTACGAGGACTAAGACTAAGTGTGTTATTCAACTATCATTACGAGGACTAAGACTAAAGACTAAGTGTGTAATTCAACTATCACTACAAGGACTAAGACTAAAGACTAAGGGTGTTATTCAACTATCATTAC
>JACXGJ010005466.1:0-39128 GCA_016801105.1 Esox niger
CCACAAGGATAACATTTCTTACTGTGAGAGAGGTGAAGGTAAGGCAGATTCCTCCAAAGCCGTTGAAGGAAACCGCGATGAAGATGAGTGCAGAGAGAACTAGGGGAGGGAGAAGGTTGATGAAGAAGTGAAGGAGAAAGGGTTATGTAATATCTATATTTTCTTATTAATGCAACCTCTGGTGAACAGACTACATAAACAGTAGCATAGATCTGTGATGTAACAACAGGTTGATTGATATTATGGCCTGCAATAGATCCATTGCGGCTAAATCCCAATTTCAGAGGCGTCTGGGTTTTGTTTCATTTCAGACATTTGTTTTGCCTGTAGCCTTGCTTGGAGCTCTTCATTATGGTTCTTATCTTTTCATTGAACACATGGACACTTTAGTTTGCTCTTCATTTGTTACTGGACAAGCTGAAGTACAGAATTGTTTGAGGTGGTTATAGCATGGTCATTTAGCTATGCAATTCTTTGTTTTAGGACTTTTTAGTACAAGTCGAGCAAAAACACAGACGTCATTAGTTCTGACATCAAGATGATGTTGTGTTGTCTCGTGGGTGTGACAAAGAATAAACACTCAACCTCTGTGATTTTTTTTTAACTGAGACTGTTAAATGTAATTTTCAGTACATTTGGTGTTAATTACAGCTGCCTTTGAGTGTCTTTGGATTCTTACCTTCAGGGTAGTAGGCAGCTCCAGCTATCATGGCACAAGAGAAAGCAAAACATGCACTGCGAGAAAAAGGGAGATGTCACAGTTTTCAAACCCAAAGGCACAACATTACAAGAATCTTGGGAACACCCCTGAAGCGGTCTTCACTAAAAAGACAGAGATTTATTGTTTCATAAGTCAGTAAGAGAAGTGAAATGTGTCCGTATTAGTCAATTTCCCCTTAATGGCTAAAATCCCAGTACTGTTGTAGCATGTCTTCATAATGTACCATATTTGCTGAGATGCTGATGCTGACAGATTTATCAGATAAGTGATTTTACGTGCTTTCATATTTTCAGGAGGGTGTTCGGGTAACTTTAGACATTTTTAAGTGTAGTGGTTGAATCCTGTTCTTTCAATGGTGAAAACCTGAATACGCTATAATACGATAGTTGTTTAATTAATATTGACAATTACATAATAATCATGGCTACGGTGCTGCAAACAAAGATTAAAATGATAGTGACAGTGTTGACGATTATATTACTTATTACCAAAGACAATTGTGTTGTCCCGCTTTTTACCTGCCGAGGAGGCGGAGTGGGCGGGGACCGTATTTGTCCATCAGGATCCCTAGCGGCAGAGTGGCTGCGCTCAGCAAGAAGGAGCCAATGGTAAAACCCAGATTCAACATTTCTTCCTGGTCCACACAGCTATGCCAGATACCGCTATCCCAGGAACTCACGTTACTTAACACTGTCTCATTGTCTGCGGGGGAGATGTGGGAGAGAGTGGGGCACACAGATGATGGACAGAGGGACAGCTACGATTTGGACAGGGATGACGTTAAGATTTGTCAGTGTCATATGTATGCAAAGATTCAAAGTGACGTCATACACGTGTGTAGATTAGCATTCCGCTGAGTTGTACAGCGTCACGCAGAGGTATGAAGTGTCATTGTACTCAGGTGTACAGTATGTATGCACAGGTAACCCGTGTCAGTATACTTGGGTGAACGGTACAATTGTGTCC
The DNA here is from genome assembly GCA_016801105.1 of Esox niger. Classification (NCBI taxonomy): domain Eukaryota; kingdom Metazoa; phylum Chordata; class Actinopteri; order Esociformes; family Esocidae; genus Esox; species Esox niger. Next base: position 1,688 of record JACXGJ010005466.1, read on the forward strand.
AGTGTCGTAATGAACAGGTGAGCAGTATCTACACAGGGATACGGGAGTCTGAGTGAGTGTTACCATGGATATGAAATCACTAAACTCTGGTTACCAGAAATCCTGATTGGATATTTCCTGAATCTCCATTTTTGTTTCCTTGTTATTTGAAGAATTTTCCAACTAGGATCTCTGGAAACCTGTGATTTAAAAGGGAGAAGAGCTTGACCGGATCTTTAAAACCCGAACGTAGACGTACTTATGCAGAGATGTGAGTAGAAACCCTCGTTCTTGAGCATGATGAGTAGTGATCCCCAGCCCAGCAATACAGCAGAGAAGAGCAGGTTTTCTACGACCGCAGTGACAGCCATCCACCAGCGCCTCTGATAGGCCTGGGTCAGAGAAGGAGCCATCACTGCTGCTCTGAGAGGGGAACAGATGGGAAAGAAAGCAAGAGGGGGGTGGGTCTTAGAGCTGTTTGGAAAAATGTCTGGAATTTCAGACACCCTGAGTGATATAAAACATTTGTCCCATATGACATCACAAATGTGTCTGATGATAATAGCCAGTTAATCTGGCGAATGGGTTGGGCTGTACCCATTTAACCCTTATGAGAGAATGCTATGCAGTAATACTGTAGTATTCCAATCATTAAATACATTTCAATATAGTGTTTTTGCATGGCATGTTGTGTTGTGGCAGAAGGACACTATTGTATTCAAACTAACTGTAATTGAATTCCTGCAGTAAATTGTATTCTTGACTGTAGTGTTCTTTACGAACTTTGAGGGGATTTCTCAGGACAAAAAGGGCAGGGCAAAAAGGCCCTAACCTGTTTATTGGTAGCACTGTGCTTTCAAAATCTTTAGTGCCTCTGATAAAAATATATATAAATATATATATTTTAAACTACACACACTGAATAAAAAAGACTGTATGGTTGACTTATTGTGTACTGGACAGGGAAATTCACAGTAGTAAGTTGACTTTGTAAATATAATTCACCTTTGTGTATTTTCCAAGGGATTTATTTTCTTGGTGTGCAGGTTATCTACAAAATGCGACAGCTGTTAGCAACAGAACAGACAACCAAGGAAACAACTTCACAGGTCAGGGTCTCAAGATGATAAAAGTCCTTTCGATTGGTCTAGCGATCTAAGGCAACTTCGGGCCATGGGGTTATTGTGAAGTCATTCAGAATTATCTACGCCACATTGCTGATGTTGGTTGAGATAAAAACGACACAATTTTTAATTTGAACAATGGGAACACTGAGCCAGTTCAAGGGAGGATGGTCATGAGTTGGTGAAGCCTTGAATCGCGTGTCCTTCGTGAGAGGGGTCGCAGTTGGGGATCCTCCTTGAGCTGGCCCCTACAGTACTGCACACACTGTCCTTAAAGAACGTGGATGTGGCGTCAAACACATCGAAAAGTAAAAATACATCTCAAAGAAAGCCAGGGATCTAAGAATCTGGCTTGTTTCCTCACAGGTCAGTTCGGAGACAGAGATATATTTAATTTAATAATTTAATTCAGTGCAAAAATACCTGATTTGTGGGTTAGATTACAGAGATAGCAACATACTGTAAATGTCTGATCATTAACACTGTCGACATTTTAACAACATGATTCCAGAACAAATTGGTACTGAACGGACTAAAGCAAATTGTGTTCTTGGGTTATGTCAGTATTTTCAACACAAACATAGACACAGCCAGACTGATGTCCTGAGAAATTTTAACAAAACGACTGTTTATGTGCTTAGTAACAGACGAGGCCAGCCGAGAGTGGCAGACATAGGAATAAAGGCACAGTTGAGGAAGAGAGAGAACAGGACGAGAGTTGAGCGCTGCGTCGAGAAGTGACCCCTGAATTGACCTTAACGCTGAACCGATCGGGTAACAGAGAGCAGTGAGAGTGGCATCGGTGCACCCTTCATTTGCACAAGTGGGTATGCACACACACACACACACACACAGCCTGACCTAGTGAGAGAGGGTAAGCAGCGTGTTGTAAAAAATTACCATTAACTATAAGTATGCATTTTTGACGGTTGGATTCGCAAACTTGTCAGTGTGTCTGGCTGTGTATCCAGTACGTATGTTCAAATGACTGTGTTTGTGTGGTTGCAGATAAGGCAGGTTTGAGAGGCGCTGTTTTAGCTCTCTGCAGCACATTTGTGACTAGGTCTGCTGGCTCAATACAGAAATAGCTACAGTGACCCACGCTGACACTTAACTCCACCAGTGAACTGCATGGGGTTCCACCTTTTGCGCGAAGCATACAGCTATTGGTTAACACAATACCCATATGGATTGGCTGAACAAGTGTCAATCATGTCTAGAACCACAGCCATGTCAACGTGTGAAAACTTTGTGTTTCAATGCTTTGCAGTTAAATTGAGGATAACAGTGTTTCTGATGAAACTGGTTAAATCATCGGGTGTGCATCTTGCCATTTCATCCACGACATAGAATTTGTATATCCTGAGCAAGCAAGTATTCCTCCTATTTATTTTAGGCTTGTATTAAGATAGTTTCCAAAGCCCAGTTCGTACTATCGCTAACACCTCTTAGCCGTCGTAACCCCCCCCTTCCTTACTGACTACATCATTCATTGCATTGCTGCAGAACAATTCTAAGCAACTGAAGGAGCAATGCGAGCAAGAACGAAAATCACTTCAAACCCACAATTCTGCTTTTACTTATTTGGTAATTGTCCTGAACTGGACTCATGAACCTAGACATTAGTTCCTCTGTGTTTCTGATCCTTTGCACCTCTAAACATTCTGACATACAGACATACAGACAGAGGATCCGACCCAAATACCACCCTATTCCCATGACTGTGCCCATTTTAGGACAGGACCCATAGAGTTCTGGTCAAAAGGAGGGCCCTAAGTATGAAACAGGGTGACCTCTGGGATCCTAACATAGAAACAATGACTTCAACAGAGGTCATTAAGTTGATGAACACAGTGATGTAGTCAAGTTAATTTAACCATCTGATTTGAGTCCCGTGCAATAATTGTTGACCAAATTAACCGGACGGCGACTGAACATCACATGGCACCATAACTGCAGTTCCATTGCGAATTAATCAGTAATTAATTGACAAACCATTTCCCCATTCCTTTCATACAACCGACACACACACAAAAAACGTTTTACCACTGTATGAATGGTGGATTTTACTGCACTTCAACTACAATTTCTAAATGGCAATCTCATGTTGTATCTGTTCGCCCTGCAAGATGACAGCTTCTCCCGTTCACTGAATCAGCGTTCAAAAAATTCAGCGACTATCGCCGGACAGGGAGTTCACGTAAGTGCTGCTCCTTTGTGTAAAAGCTACTTGTTTTCATTGTTCAAAAGCACGCTTAACAAATTCTAGTAATCCGAGAAAAGCATTTAACCATCCCTTTAATCAAACACACTCAGGGAAGTAAAGAGAGAGAATAAAAACAAGAGGAAGAGAGGGAGAGGAAAATTAACTTATGAGGAAAGAAAGAGAGAAAGAGAAGGGATGGTGAGAGCTGATATATTCACTTTTTAATATTTCTATGTGTCCGTACCTGTTCAGACCGAGGAAAAGATGGGGTGCTTGGTTTATAGAATCAACTTTCATGACATCACAGAGACATTGCAGATACTGACATCTTATACACACACACACACACACACACACACACACACACACACACACCTGAAAGATACAGCGACACCACAACACATCACAGACACACATCACAGAGGCAGTGACATCACAAACACACCTCCCAGATACACTGACATAAAACACATCATGCACATGCATTGACATTGTAGACACACATCACAGACACACTGACATCGTAGCTGCATCACAAACACACTGACATCATAGACACATATACACAGCAGAGACTCACTTCACAAACCCACTCCCACACGTTTCCCTTCCTTTATGTACAATGACACATTCAGACCAGCTATTCAAGGGCATTTACAGATCACACACACATACACAACTGTTTTTCTATCCTCGTGGGTGCCTGAAATCTAACCCAGAAATTCAGGTTCCCTATTCTCTGGCTCTAAACCTAACCCTGTACATATCTTAAGTACTGTAATTTGTTTTTTAAGTGGAAACATAGAATACACAATGTGCATTTTCAAAATGTATTTTTTCAGTTGTGCATCAGCAGTTTTTCATTATTATCAGTGGTTTTTCAGTTGTTTTGCTCACAAACACGTAATAGCAGATGCTATCACAGCTGAAGCGGAACGCTGTTTTTACTTCCTAATCAATTCAGTTGGTTAAATGAAATACCTCAAGAAACAATCTTAACTTTTATGTGAAATTCGTTGTCTATTCAGAACCATGGACAGCATCAAACAGAGCATAGACAAAAATGTATCAGGGCCATAGTCAACCTGACAGTCATGAACACAACAAGCCTTTAAGATTTGGGATTTTGAACTTGAACTTCGATTGTTTAGAGCTGTTGGATAGTTAAAGGTTGGTTGTTTGGTCCTCTTCGCACGGTTGCAGGTAGTTAACTAAAACTACCAATTAAATACTAAATACATGTTAAAATGGTAGGTCACTGGTAATGATCTAAAACCAGGGGTGTTGTATTGTCCTGCCTCCCGTCTCCGGCTGTCACTCAACCTCCTTTCCTTTCCGGTATTTAATCTCGCGAATCCGGTCGGTTGGCGGTTGTGGCGCGTGATCCCTCTTCTCTGCACACTGACAGCTGCGTCCAGGTGTCAACCGCGGTGCCAACTTTTACAAGCCGGGCGCATGCACTGGTTCCCAGTCCAAATGTAAGCCGGGCGCATGCAGTGGTTCCCAGTCCAAATGTAAGCCGGGCGCATGCACTGGTTCCCAGTCCAAATGTAGACTGGTGTCCTGGCAAATAAAACGGACTAAAAAATATGTCTGTCTGTCATCCTGCATTACACTGTCTGTACGGCCAAACTGCACCAAATAAATGTAATCGAAACCACATTTGTGACGTAGTCCATATTATTTAGCTACCTTTGGTGTGCCAAAAGCGTCACTTAAATTAATTCGCTATCACTTTAACATTTAGGTTTAGCAAAGATTTTCTGCCACTCATGGATTTCACACTGTACTGAGGTAATTGTATGTGCGTTGTTTTGTCACACACAACACCAAAGGCCTGCACTTGAATTTTTAAGAATAACGGAAAAATTGTAAATAATAGAGTTGGTTGTTATGCAAGCTACGTTTTGTGCCACGTGTATAATAGCTTATCGCGTTCTTACCACTGATGCAAAAAAGTTTCAAATCAGCAACTTTTAACATGCGCTAGAAAATCATTGATATTACTTACTTCAGACGATAATTCCTGAAAGAATGTATGGTACATTGATTTTATATCTTCTTTAATAAAAGGAACCCCGAACTTATTAACTTTGTCTGTTGGAAAGTTAGTTCCTCGTCTCAATTGCATTACATCTGTAGGGCTCCGCTGAGGTATGGTTCTGTGCTTACCCCCCCCTCCCTCTCTTTTCTGTCTATAAATGGAAACCGACTCTGGGCCAGTGCCACGCTTCTCCTTACCGTACTCACTTATACGCGCGCACTCACACGCCGACTTTTCTTTGCGCTCGCATGCACACAGCATGCCTAGTTGACAGCTGTTCCAAACAGCTGTCAAATACTGAAACGCTGCTCCGTTGCGAAACCTTGTGGCGCATTTTGAAAATAAAGAAAATGGATCAAAACGGGACCCAGTATTTCTTGGTCTCGGCTGGTGTTACGGCTATTCTCGGTGAAGTCAGACTATGGTTAGAAAAACCTCGGGGACATATTCATTCTGACCATGTCTGTCTCGAGTAGACTAGCCAAACCAGACAAAATGTATTTAAATACAGTTTTTCCAAATAAGTAATCATAGAAATGCAATTTAAATTATCAATTTTATTGTTTTGTCCCTTAAAGCATTTCCCATTTTCCATAAATGAAAGTAGTAGTAGTAACAGACAGACATGGTACAATTTACAATAATCATAACAAAATACTACAAAAATGCATTCCCTCATTAAGCAGTCAAAAAAAACTTCATTTGAATTGGTTATTTTTTTGCTTATTGGTTTCAGATGAAGACATACAGCACTTTGTAAGAGCAACTGTAGAAGAAAGGACAGAGGAGGCTCTTCTCTCTGCCTCTCCCTTTTTTATCTTTTAAAGCTACCACGGCACACCACTCCCCTCTCCATACCTTTTCTTCCCTCTCATTCTTACTCCAAATTATGCCTCTAGAAATAACTCCCCCACTAACCCCCCCCACACACACACACACTACACTCAAAACAGCGCCCCCTACTTTACAGGCACAGTAGGGCTATAACAGATGCCACAACGATAATCACTGAAATAGTTAATATTATAATAAAACAAAATCACGCAATTGTGCAAAAACAAAATGGTTCGAAAGTAAAGTGTGTAGAAGATAAGACAATTACGAGTGTGTTCCCAGGCCAAAACCGCCAAGTTCTGTGGAAGGGGTATTGGTGTCCACGTGATCGGAATACACTACTTCATCACTTCTATGAGTGATGTCACAGTGGCCGTTAGAACTCACTAGCAGAATGGCGTCCTAGCTAAAATGCTGCTGAACATCTTTCAGCCTGACATCTATGACTCGTCTAGGTTGGGGAAACGTCAGATGTTCGAGCCATCCGATGGTCTACCCCTTCGAGGATGGAGGGAATGGGGGTGTATGACATGAAAACCAATCACGCAAACCCCGGTGACCCACACAAGAACTCAAAATGCCTGCCTCAACAAAAAGCTTTTTACTACTCAACCTGGAGGGTCAGCTTGAGCAAGACAAAGCGCTAACATTGATCACATGATCAGTTAATTAGACTGCACAGTGATTTGGAGATCAGTGATACCGAGCAATCCAACTGCAATGAATCAGTAGTCAGTTTTGTACATGCATGATAAAGGAAAATATGATGACATCATAATGGGTTTTTTGTCACAGAGTAGTCTGATGTCATAAAGAGTATCCAACCTTACATCAGAACCATACATGCAGCCTACATCCATTGTTTAGCAATGTCAAGCATGGTAAAATTAAATTGTTCAATGTTGTGGTGATTATTAAATAGGAATAGTGCAGTGAGAGCAAATACAAAAAAAATCTCAATTATTCTTTAGAGCAAAAAACCCCCCCAAACAAACACAAATTACTCCTTATTGGCTTTTTTAAGAACCTAAATTAAAAGGAAATTGGCAACTGATTAATTTCTGAAGCTGGCTAGAGTGTCTGTGGTGCCAGTCAATGACTCTTCCATTCTCTCCTCATCTAGTCCTCCCTTCATCTCCTAGAATGGACTCTGACTTTCTCTCTCTATAATCCTACCTCACACATTCCACGTTGAAAACCTGGAATACAATTCTTATTTGATCTTACTGAATCTTATAAAGCAACTATAGACTCATTTCCCATTCAAAACACAATAGACATGGTGGGGAAAGCTAAAGACAAAAGCATTGGCCATATTCAACCAACTGGTTACCCAGAGACAAGTTGAAAATAACTCATTCTGAGCAGTCAGAAAGACTGTTTGAATCGATCGAAGTAGTTTCTTGTTTATTTAGCATAGTAAACATTTTGTATTAAAGGAGCAACGTGAATGCAAACGTGTGTTCTTGCTGTGCTCGAGAGGTGTAAATTTTTCTGGAAATTTGTTAAATTAGATTTGATCGAACAGGGCTTTCACTTTTAATGCCTATAGATTAGGGCTCTTACATTTTATTTCTGAAGTTTTCAGTGCACCATCAGAATGACTTTTATTACCAAAGTGGGACAACAAGTATCAGTAAATTCCCTCTTCTAATTACCCCTCCCTTTCTTTAACTAAATGTTTTGCTTTCCCGTCCTGCATCCATCCTTGCTTTGTCAATATATAATATACAGTTTGCACGTTCCATCCGGTTTAGGGTCACAATACCCAATACAAACAATAACCCCACAAAAAATAATGAATAGCCCAGAATTTGCCCAGATTTGCCAGGTTTTAGCTGTAATCAAACTTGCTTGAATGAAAAACAACCACAGTTTGGAGTCCGTGTGTGGTTACCTACGTGATGTGAACAATCACACTGTTGTTGGTTAGCATTGTTCCAAAACCGTATGTGATGGGGTTATGCAAAAAAATATATGGTATAAACGGTCTATTTTGCAGTTAGTTTAGATGTTAAGCATTGCCAACAGCACAACGTGTTAAATATACCCACACTGCACAAACCAGATAGACTGTTGCCTCTTCTGAAACACAGCACAGAACCACATCACTGACACACCATGGTTGTGTCTGATGATAAACCTAGTCATATCAACAAATGGTCTAATAACGTCCAAAGCAGCCAACCAAGAGACATTTTATTGAGAAGAACCAAAAATAACAATTCTAGTAGCGAATCGGTTATCACGTTATAGTCTCACAAAAGTACCAACGTTTTGTAAAACCGTGCAACACTACTCCATCTTTACCTCAACTTGCTTGCCTATTTATTTCCAATCGCTTCTTCCCTTTTATTACTAACCAAACCCCCTCTGTCCCCCTCTTCTCCCACTCTCCCCTCTTCATTCGTAGAACATATTGGTAATGTCAGAGTCCAGGCTATAGATCCAGACCAACAGAGGGAATGACATCAAAACAAAGGACCAGGACACGCCCCTGAACGCCCTGCTCACAGCTGCGGTCACGCCCCCTGACCCTTGACCTCTCCGCCGGCGCTCCCGCTCCTCTTCCTGGCGCTCCACGTCGGTGCCCGGTTCGATCCAGTTCCGGGCGAGGAACTTAAGGGCCTCGTCCATGAAGATGACGGGCAGGGACATCTTGAGGACCACAACCCATTGGGGCCACGACAGAGGCCGGATCTGGAACACGACCTGCAGGAGACGCGTGGTTAGATGCTGACCAGAACACGCGCACACACACACACACACACACACACACACACACACACACACACACACACACACACACACACACACACACACACACACACACACACACACACACACACACACACACACACACACACACACACACACACACACACACACACACACACACACACACACACACACACACACAGTGAGACTTACAGGCAGGGGGTCCACATATAGGATGAGGAAATGGAGTGCCATGGAGAGGCAGATGGCCCCCACCAGCCAAGGATTAGACCACGGAGGCATCTTCAGCAGTGACTGGTTCTCAGATAGGCTGTAGAGCACATTGCCAAGCTCACAAATAATCCAGTACAAACTTAAAACATGCCAGGGCATTTTCTCTACTAACAGAATAAAGGCACGTTAACTCCAATGTCAGTTAAATACTTATTCGCAAAAACAAAATAGTTAGTGAGCCCACCTGAATTGCCTGCATAAATGGTCCTAAGCATCTTCTAATTGATGACATTAGATTAGCACGGTGTGGTTCAACCAAGAGTTCACAAAAATTGGTAACTTTTCATGCTAGCGTCGAACATATTGGTCAAACATCAAGGGCTGGTATAAAGTGAACCATTAGGAACATGTCTTATTTCAAACAGGGTAGGTGATGTCAGATGTCCCTATCAATGACCAAGTGTGGGTTGCCCTGTCAAACAAATACAATTTGGTCAGCAACAAAGTCTGCCCCAGAAAACAGATCACCCTTGGAGAAGAGTTAGAAAGGCTACAAAAGCATTTCCAAAGACTAGTGACTTCATTAGTCCACAGTCATAAAGATTGTGTACAAATGAAAAAAAAGCCTGTGCCACTGATTCTCTCCCTAGGAGAGGGCATCCAGCAAATATCAAACAAAATGTCAAAATGTTTTGCCCATAAACGGAGGTTCCACGGGTTGCTAAAAATCACGGTTCACATACTTTTTCCAGCCTGTACCCTTTGTTTGATCAACGTTTTCAATGTTGACATGTGAAAGGACTCATTGGTGTGTCCTTGGTTAAATGGCATTATGTTTACTTAGTAGCTATAAGGAGCCATTCATTACATGCAAGTAATTCAAATGTTCCAAATATTTCTCGAAAATGGATACATGAACGGGTAGTTCCGAACCTGAAGGCTAAAAGGCTTGTATGAGACCACATACCACCGGTATAAATTCGTTTTTGTTGCAATTGGGTTGTTAACCGGTTTATAAAAACAAAACACTTTGATGGTTATGGCATGCAGCCAATAAAACAAGGCCATGGCCTGTATTTTGGCACTCCACGTTGTGTCGTGACTAAGAGCAATTCACAACCCTACTATATTGGCCAGGTTCTACCACCTTTGATGCCTTACTATTTCATTACAGTGGGTGGGATTTGGAGTGTGTGGGGGAGGGGGTACCTGTTTAAGGCGTTGCACATCTCTATGGTGACCAGCACAGACAGGGCCATGGTCATGGGGTAGGGGGATTCAAATACAGAGCACTGGACCCCCGCAAACTCTCCCTGGCCCTCACTGCACTGCAGATAGTGGGACTGAGATGGGAGAATGTAAGAGAGGCAGGAGGGAAACAAAGAGATTATAAGCAAGCAAACTAGAAGAGCTATAACCTATTGCCACAAAAGCGGTTACATTTTCTTTTGTCACAACTTTAAAATTATTTTTACACCACATAAGCTGGAAGGGAACGTGGTAAGGACATTGACATTAGTTTTGAAGAAGACAGGACAGGGATGGTGTTAGAGAAGAGGGGTGCGCCCTGACCAGTTGGTAGAAGGAGAGTTTAGGTCCGTCGTGTGCCGCCATGAACCACCAGGCGGCCGCCCCGACTGTGGCTGCTCCCACGTAGCCTTGGAAAGTTCAAAGGTTACACAGATACGTAATCAATCACTGAAATACATGTGACTCAAATAATTTGCAAGAAGACCGGATGCAAAATATTACAAGATTTCTGTAGCGATCAACAAATGATGATCCCATGGAAGACTTAGAAGCGGTTGTACAGGATGCACTTACATCCGACGATGAGGTATCTGCAGAAGAGCCACCCAGAGATCAGCGGCTCCTTGGGGGAGCGCGGGGGGCGGGACATGATGTCCAGGTCAGGGGGGTTGAAGCCCAGGGCGGTGGCCGGGAAGCCGTCCGTCACCAGGTTGACCCAGAGTAACTGGACCGGGATCAGTGCCTCGGGCATACCCAGAGCAGCCGTCATGAAAATACTGGGAGGGAAGTTGAAAAAAGGAATATATTCATCCCACAGAATCAAAACCTAAAGTATTCAGAAATCATCACTCACAATCTGAAATCATTTGACCGGTCTAAAATGTCATCTTCTCCTTTTCTTTTCGTTAACACCCCCCTTCACCCTCAATGTCCACCCCAACCATGTTCCATACATCAGGGCTCTCATTAACAGCCATTTAGTACATGTTCCCTATCCTCACCAGACAACCTCTCCTATGTTGGAGGAGATGAGGTAGCGGATGAACTGCTTCATGTTGTTGTAGATGGCCCGGCCCTCCTCCACGGCCGCCACGATGGTGGAGAAGTTGTCGTCGGCAAGGATCATCTCCGAGGCCGACTTGGCCACCGCCGTGCCGGATCCCATGGCGATGCCGATCTCCGCCTTCTTCAGGGCCGGCGCGTCGTTCACGCCGTCACCGGTCTGAAGACGAGGAGGGCGGGTGGGTTGACGGGGCATGGAGAGGCAGTGAATGAAAGGAAACGTGAAAGGACTTAAGGCAGGGGAAGAACGGTAACCATGACAACCATTCGGTAACCTGACTGAACCCCTCTTTTGTATCAGATCACGTTCCATCTGAAATCTTTCGACAGGGACGCTGCCGTTCAACGGAGACAGATGCGCACACATACACGACGGCCCCCCCCCCACCACCACACACCATGGCCGTGATGTCGTCCAGGCTCTGGAGGTACTCCACGATGCGGCTCTTGTGCGTGGGCTCCACGCGGGCGAAGCAGCGCACCGTGCGACACGCCTGCCTCTGGAGGTGGGGGGGGAGCTCGTCAAACTCCCTCCCCGTCAGGCCCCCGGAGAACTGGTCGTCTCGCCCGGCCTCCTCCTCCTCCTCCGTTATAATCCCCACGCGCCGGCAGATGGACATGGCCGTGCCCTTGTTGTCACCTGGGGGAGACCAGGTCAGAGGTTAAAGCTTACATGTGGCTTGATGGAAATGTGGAAAAGAAAACGCAACAGGCAAAATTTTGCCAACCGTATTCTTGTTTCGCTAATGCTATATTCTAGAAACAGGAAGCAATCGGTGGACATTAACATTAAGTATCATAACTGGCTCATTTCTACAATTCTGAGACTCCCAGAATTGTTTATTTTACCAGATTGAATGAATTACTGTGTATTTACGTCTCCTCTATAACCAGTAGTGAGAGTTCACGTAATGACAGCATGACAGTGAGGTGTAATCTGGGTCGGACCTGTGATCATAATGACCCGGATGCCAGCCTGTCGACACATGCGGACTGCGCCAAGCACTTCCTTCCTGGGAGGGTCCAGCATTCCAACGCAGCCGACGAACGTCAGATCCGACTGGGATATGGAGGTTCACAGGTCGCATTTTAAACACTCAAATCGACAATATCGACACAGTCATTTTTACAGAGGACATGGATAAAAACATACAAACGCTACAGTCCCTCACCTCATAGTCGGCGAAGGTGGCAGAGTTCTCCAAGTTGAGGGATCGGATCTCCGGCGGCGAGTCCCTGGTTGCCATGGCGAGGCATCGGAGGGTGTCCCGGCCGGTTGCCCACTCCCTGACGTTCCCTTGGAGCTGTTCCCTTCCCGCTGGGGTCATGGGCACGCGTGCGCCACCGTTCACTCGGATCCAGCGACAACGCTCCAGCACGCTCTCCGGCGCTCCCTGGAAGAGAGAGCGTGTGAGGAAAAAAAGTGGAGAGGAATTACAAGAGGAAAGGCCCAGAGGGGAAGGAAGAGACAGGAGCGCCTGACAGACAGACAGGCAGCTGACCTTGACAAACATCTTGGCCCCGGTGGCAGAGCGGGTGAGCTTGTTGGGCGAACAGAAAACGGACATGGACTTCCTGTCTCGGGAGAATTCCAGCGTCAACTCCTTCCTCATCAGCTGTTTTATTACCTGATGGAGGAATGGAAGATGGAGGTGGGGAGAGGAGATTTATTATTTAGTCATTCGGCCAGGAAGGGGAACTGATCGTCGTCTCTGAATGGCGTGTTTTTAGTTTTTACACACTGTTTTTAAAATAATGGACACACTGGTGAAGACGACACTCACAGAACAACAGGCGGTGGCTCTTTCAACAGCAGACAGTCCTCGGAGGTCTGTGTCAAACACGTTCATCTTCTCCACCAGACAGCACAGGGCCGTCTCTGTGGCCTCGCCCACCTTCTCATACACTCCCTTCGCCTGAAACAGGGAAAACACACAAAGGATGTCAACTCTTGGCTTTCTCTTACTCTATTGCTAAAGAACTACCCTCCTGCAGGTTTTAAGTGGTAGCACTGGGAACAGATTTGGAGAGGCCTGCTGTAGCGGCTCTCACCTCGTTGTAGTCCAGAGACGAGTCGTTACACAGGGCACAGATAGAAGCCAACTCCACCAGGCCCTCGAACTGACTACACTTCACAGAGCTCCCATTCTTATAACTAGAGGAAGAGACAGACAACAAAACAAAACGACAACCAGATATTATTCAAAGACCCATTTAAACATTTCCTTAGCATCTTCAGAAACTGGTTCTCCGGTTCCTGCATCACCGTCCAATGACGTTGCATTAGTGGTATGTTAAACGTGTTGCCGTGACGAAGTGGGTGGGGCTTAGTGATTGGTCATGATTGCGGATTGGTTAAAAGACACTCACACTTCCCCTTCTGGGGCGTAAGTAGATCCGGTCACTGAAAACTCGCTCAGGGCGCACTGATCGCCAGACACACTGTCCACAACAAATATCTACACCCACAAACACCGCACACCAGGTTAGAAAAAACACACACACACAGTAAGGTTAGGTCAGAGATCGGGTTGGTTATCTGTCAATCAACACGCCAAAATGTTGAGTAATGCCAGGTGTCCGGTTGACACTCAAGTCAAGCCAAGGCGAACTCAGTCTCAAGCAATGTTCTTCTCACCCGGTGGACCGACATCTGGTTGGTGGTGAGGGTACCGGTCTTGTCGGAGCAGATGACCGAGGTGCAGCCCAGGGTCTCCACGGAGGGCAGGCTGCGGACAATGGCGTTCTTCCGGGCCATGCGCCTGGTCCCCAGAGCCAAGCAGGTGGTGATCACAGCGGGCAAGCCTGTCAGATTGGAGTGCATAAGGGAATGGTTTAAGCCAAGTTAAACACAGGTTCTTTGAACGGTTCTGACCCATTACAAAACGTAGACTCTTAAAGGGTCACCGGACGGCAGCCCTCCGAATTCTGCTGCTTTGACTCTCGCAGTTCAAATTCTCTATGAACATGTAGCACATCTTTTGGATTAATGCCTAGAACTGGAGGCATCCCGTAGTGTTCTGCTCCCTGCATAGAAGGACCACTTGTCAAGTCCTTGACTTTAGCTCTCCTAACCGCTGCCCTTGACAGTCTCTGTGTAGCTATTAGGAGGGAATTCAAGATTGCTCAAGGTTGGTTAAATGCCAAATGTGATGCTTTCACCACTACAACTGCATCTCATGGCAAGCAACTTGCTGACCTCAGAAATACGTCAATATCAATGAACACAAATCAAAGAACTATAAGAGACATTGCAACCCAGAAAGGCACAGCCAGCATCTGGGATTTGATTTGAAAATGGATTGTTGCTTATGTCTGGACATGGCAAATTTGCGCAGTGATTGTGCTGTGTTGACAAATGCATTGGTGCATGTTCTTGCACAGTTGTGTCAAGGTTTGAATCACTGCTTTTTCAAGTATGTGGACCAATGTGTTTGAGAACTGACGAGTGGTTTATAGGCTATATGTTAAATGTAAGAGAATATCAATGTTTCCCTTTTTATCGTTTTCAATGCCGCAGTGGGAGTCTAAATCATGAGACTGCATTAATTATAATCAAAACTATGAGCTAATATCTAGTTAGAAGTATGAAACCTGGTTAGTCAGCCAGCTAACTATTAATTATTGAATTCCTCTTGATCACGTTTTTATAAGGTATGCCTCATACTAG
The DNA here is from genome assembly GCA_016801105.1 of Esox niger. Classification (NCBI taxonomy): domain Eukaryota; kingdom Metazoa; phylum Chordata; class Actinopteri; order Esociformes; family Esocidae; genus Esox; species Esox niger. Next base: position 16,810 of record JACXGJ010005466.1, read on the forward strand.
TTTTTGCTTCATGATTATTTTTCACGCTAGTATGAGGCGTACCTTTAAAAAAAATAAGTAATCATCAGGAAGATATCGATCAACTTAAACCACATTCTCCACAGTCGCAGTGTCTTGTCGCAGTTGCTGCGCCACATTGTGTTTGAACGAGTGGTCACACTTGAAGTTCTCATATACATTTAACAGCAGAGGACAGACTTCCAACAACATTATTAGCCGTCTGGGTTCATAAACACAGATGACAGAATTAATTTGTGAATTTTGTTTTCCGAAAATGAGTAGGTTATTACAATTATCTGTAAAAATAAAACGTAAATAGGAGAATGATCCAGAATTGATAGTGTAAAACAGGCTGAATGCTCGACTTCAGCCTGAAAAAACAGACCACCTGTTATAAGCAAAGACTCTGGACAACCAAAGTACTTAATGCAATGTACTGGCAAACTAGTAAACATATCAGACTGGGTTCAAACTCAACAGCAGATATGCTTTCAAACTTACAGCGGTCTTAAATATGATGTATTTTCCAAGTATAACTAATCTGAACTGACATTGGCAGTTGATGTGGGAAAAGCTTTTAACAAAGTGGAAAAGCCTAGGGTCTTATTTGTGGTTCTATAAAATGTGTATATATATAAAAAAAATGGATTCAACTTCTATTCTGGAGCCCCGGAGCTAAAATACTTAGCGTGCAATTCCTGTTTCCCCAAATTAACCTATAAAGAGGGAGAAGACAGATGTTCACCAATGCTTTTTGTTCTCATGTTCAAACCATAAAGTCTCACAACAGTATGTTTATAACACTGGTATTGCCTGTATATGGATAGTTTTCTATGTAACCCAGTCCATTCCCTGTATGTCTTGACTTTCGTCAGTACTTTCTCTGTAATAGCATTTAATGGAATAGGTGACTTGTTCTGGTAGGTCCATGCTCTATAACATTCAATGCAGACGCTTATTCATGCAGTTTCTAGCTCATGATGTGCCACCCAACCCAGCCAACTTATCCATAATGCCATGGCCCAGTGACCAATGTAATTACATTTCCTGAAAGCAGGAAGTAAATCGCCCCTTCTTACTGATAATACCTTTTTGCGATGGAAAGCTGGGTATACATTCCATAGGAGATAAAAATATCTCCCAGGAATAGACTGCATAAGGACTGTGTTAGAAAACATCTTCCTGCATGCTTGACCCTAACCCTAAGTGGCGTAGTGGTCGATGGCCCCGCCATTCAGTAAAGCCCTTCACTGTGGACAAGTGTGGGCACCTGTGAGTACATCCTGGTGTACACAGATTCCAGTCTGGACTTCCTAACTGAGCTAGCAGCATAATAACAACCAGGAAGGCATCGCATGTGCTTGAGCAGACATCTCCTGGTCTGAGTTCACTGGGAGTGGATGCTGTGAAGCAAGTGTTCGTTCCCACCAAAATAATCTTTAAGGAGAACGTGGAGATGGTTGGCACCACGCACCTTCAGGGATGGCGGCCACGGCCAGGGCCACGGCGATCTTGAAGTAGTAGACGGCCCCTCTGAGCCAGCTGCCACCGTGAACCGGGTCGTTGAAGTGACCTATGTTAATTCCCCACACGGCCACACAGATCACTGTAATCACCTTGAGGGGTGAGTAGATGGGGGTGGAACGAGGAGCACGAGCATTAGTGAAATTAAAGCAGAAGGAGGGTGAAAGACAAAGGGAGCCCAGTAAATCCAAGCACGGCCATATACATGACAGCTGACTGAGGCGAAACGGACTGAATGGATGGGCGCACGTCCGTGTACCTTGGACAGCTGCTCTCCGAACTGGTCCAGTTTCTGCTGCAGTGGGGTGCGTTCTGGGTCGGTGGCAGCCATCTCGTCGCGAATCTTCCCTATCTCCGTCTGCACCCCGGTCGCCACCACCACTCCTATAGCTCTGCCTGCAGCTATGTTGGTGCCCTGCGTAAACACAGCAAATATACATAATATAGGGCGTGGCATCTGGTGAACGTACATCTCTAGTTACTACTGGGCGTGGCATCTGGTGAACGTACATCTCTAGTTACTACTGGGCATGGCATCTGGTGAACGTACATCTCTAGTTACTACTGGGCATGGCATCTGGTGAACGTACATCTCTAGTTACTACTGGGCGCGGCATCTGGTAAACGGACATCTCTAGTTACTACTGGGTGTGGCATCTGGTAAACGGACATCTCTAGTTACTACTGGGCGTGGCATCTGGTAAACGGACATCTCTAGTTACTACTGGGCGTGGCATCTGGTAAACGGACATCTCTAGTTACTACTGGGCGTGGCATCTGGTGAACGTAAATCTCTAGTTACTACTGGGTGTGGCATCGTACTCAGCTTGTCTCTGTCTCAAGGTAAGTGCAATGACATCTAACAAAATTCTATAAATCATAGTCAATCCTCAGTAAGCAGAGTTGTACTGAGACCCAGATTATTGCATTTAAAATGCATGTTAAGGTTGGAAAAAACTATTAATTCTTTGGTTATAGCACTCAGCAAAACCAGACACGCACAGGTAACAACCCCCCAAAAATATGACACAATACTGTCATCATTATAAATACAGTAGAACCACTAGCAGTGCGTGAATCTGGTTCATTAGAATCTGTTTAGTATATAAATTACCCATTGAACCAAGCCTTCAAGTGCTGACTCACTGGGGAGCCTGCCTGTGGGTGGTTGTGTGTGTGTGTGTGTGTGTGTGTGTGTGTGTTCTGTCCAAACAATGCCCATGATGTTTTATTCAATAAATGGTTGCGTCACACCTCACACACATCAAACCCTCTAGGCACACATACACCTGTGTTGATTCTCCCACGACAAATCTTGCCTTATATTAATAAACCCACGCGCATATATCACTGTGCCGAAGTGTTAAGCCACCTGGGAAAAGGCAGACAGCATTTTAGGTTTGATTAATACTTAATCACAGTTTACTAACATTTCTTAGAGGCATTTTGTCTTGCCATCACAAAAGATATGAATTACCTGTTGGGCATCAACTTATTTTATTGTATGGTAAATAGTGTCTTTAGGAGCAAATAAACACTTACAGCCCAGATAATTAATTAACAATAAATTCTGGTGGCCTGCGACGTTTGCATTGAACTGATTATGGCACGTCACACACACGTGAACACGGTCAAATCTGCTGGCATGAGTGCAGAACCATGGACACCCTTTGGCTTGATGCCTCCCGACCAAACGGACTCACAGAGAACAGCATGTTCTTCTTGTCCTGGTTGACGGCTCGCGGGTCAGGAACTGGGTCCGTGTGTTTGATCACGGACACGGACTCCCCCGTCAGAATGGACTGGTCCACTCGCAGCGTGGTGGAGCGGATGGAGGTCAGACGGATGTCTGCCGGGACTTTATCGCCCACTGGGGGGGGACAGGACAGGGAGGGGTGTCAGTCAGTGTCGTTTACAAAAACCTTCAAGTCAAGTGTTTAAATTAGATCGCATACAGCAAGCCCAAACAGCACCCAGATCCCTTGTATAGTGCACAACCTTGGAAAAAGTTACCGCAACATCATACGTCGCTAAAGACTCCCTATCCAATCATCCCTCTGAGAGCAGGGGGGGGGGCGGAGACACACACGACCACAGCGAAGACGGTGACTTTTATGAAGTCAACTTCCTTTCTAGTGGACAGAAATAGACGCCTTCGCGCGGCACTGCAGCGCATGGCAAACAAGAGCAAAATAAACCAATATAAGACGAAGAAAAGAATAACAAACATGCTGAGTGTTCATCTATGATAATCTTAGTTCCACTTGTAAAATCGGCCAAATTCTCTGGTAAACATTTCCAAATATGCGAGATCAGATTGGCCCGAGGAAGCGACCTTCAGGCAGTGATGCGATTATTGGTGAGATAAACAGCGCAGTACATATTTAACAGGCCCCTGTAGACAAATACTGAAAAAGCACCCTATTCCCTACATGTAGTGCACTAAATAGTAAACTGGTCTAGATCAAAGTGCGCTGCATAGGGAGTAGGGTGTTGTTGGGGAATGCGTTCCCAGTGTCCGCCGTGTAAACTGGGATGGGTGTCACAAGCTTCCCATGCTCTTTACGCCAAACATCACCACTCCAAGTCACACACAAACACACTCAACCCCTATTTCCTCTGTTCCATCTTTGAAGCTCTTAAAATAGAACTGGAGCGCCCCTGGGGACTCCACTGTAAATGGGTGGTCTCAGCTCATTCAAGATGCGTGTTTGCTAAAAATCACACCAAATTTTGAAACAGATCCCCACCTTCGCAACCATCTCCCCCACTTATCTGTGAACATTTTGCTTTGGGAAATATTTAGACAAGAAGGGTTTATGTCTGTGACCCTGTCTGGCGAGAATCCCAGAGCTAATCAAGCTGCAGTGATAACATGTATAGTAGCCCACTTCAAATAGCACAACTAATAACAGTAATGTTTGCAGAACATGATCACAACTTCATTCCCCATAAAGTTTTTGTTTGATTTCCACAACACACACACACACACACGAGGGTTTCAGATGCGAAATAATTATAAACTAACTTGATCTAGAAATGTAAAACATTGTGCATTGCGCACCACTGGGTCGTTTTTGGTACACACGGTCATGGTTATACATTGGGCCTGAAACCTGTGACAGACTAGCCTCTGGTCCAGGAGGTACAAACTGGTGCTACATACGTCAAACTGGTGCTACAGTGACAGGACGCGGGGTCCGTCCGGTCATGGCTATTAGACATCGCCTGCCATCTTGGCTGTATATCTTGGCTGTATATCCATTTCCCAGACATGTATAGAACACAAGGGACCTCAGACGAGTTATGGAACTTCCCCCCCCACCTCGTTTGTGCTACAATACCTCAACATCCTCGATGTGAACACTAATCAGGGTCGCCGTCTTTCTGTTTTGAAAGACTGATATATTTGAACTACACTGGAAGTTGGTGGAATTTGTGCGACAGTTTTGTCAACCGACTACAGCACCTCAACACCAGCAGTGGGATTTGTTGTTGTTATTCCGCTCACCCGCCACCTCCACTATGTCCCCAGGTACAAGGTCCTTGGCCCGGACCCTCTGGACGCTCTTTCGGTCCTGCCGGTAAACTTTGCCCATCTCCGGCTCGTACTCCTTCAGCGCCTCGATGGCGTTCTCGGCATTGCGCTCCTGAAAACGGATACACGCCCATGTAAACATGCAAAGTAACACAGATGTACACGTCGGCGTGCGACAACGAAGGTGGCTTCACCTGCCACACGCCAACTATAGCGTTGGCGATGAGGATGAGGAGGATGACGAAGGGTTCCACGAAGGCTGTGATGGTACCCTCTCCTTCCTCGAACCAGGCAAGAGTCTGTCCGACAAGAGAGAAGGAAATAGGTTTCAAAAAAGAAAATGAGGGGGAAGATCATTTTTCCTAGTACCACATGAAATCCTAGGAGAAACACCCTTTGTGCTTGTGAAGATCTGAGAGGATTTGTTTGGTATAATATGGTGAATATTACACCTAGCCTATCAGGGCACAGGGAGAGCTATAAACAGATTGCTTACAACGGTCAAATCCTCTCAGATCTTCCCAGCGCATATGATGTAAAGCTTAGGGGCGATTTAAGATCAGGCCATTGTTAAGATTGGAAGAGTGTGTAAGAATGGTCAGAGATAAATATTTAATTAACTATAAATAAATGATGGAATGGCTTTGGGAAGGCGGTGACCTTTTACTATAAAGTTATTTATGATAGTGTTTAAGTTGGCATTTCGTGTGTGTCCTTACGAAGGAGATACAAGCGGCCAGCAGCAGAATCCGAACCAACAGATCTTCAAACTGTTCCAGGACCAGTTCCCATAGTGACTTCCCTGGAAAATCAAATGGAAAGAATGTAAATGCAAATGAGAGAACAGAGACAGAGAGAAACAGACAAAGTGAGCAGGAGACAGACAGACAAAGAGAGCAAGAAACAGACAGAAAGAGAGCAAGAAACCGACAGGGACAGAGAGAGCAAAACATCTTACCTTCTTCAGCCGGTAACTCTGTATCGTGGAGTCGAGAGAGAGAAATGGAAGAAAATTAGGAGTTTTACTTTTACACCCAGTTAAACTGATTATCAGTTGTCTTCATTCTAATCTCTAAACACAGGTGTATGGTTGTGTAATAATCACGTAGATCCGACTGTATACCACGCAGCACCATTTAAACCTCTCTGGGGACCCCAGCGTTTCCATGTATTCATGTTCCACCTAGAACACCCGATTTTAAAAAGTGTGTCAAAATATAATCAAGCCCTTCAATTGGGTGGCCTATTTCGGGGGCCAAAACCAAAGTGTAAAACGCTGGGGTGTCCCATGAGGTGTGGTTTGCAATCCGCCGCTGCAGGCGTTTGGGTGTTGCTGGAGACAGGAAGTAGGGCGGCACCTACCGTTCGGGCCCCATCTCTCCTTGCTCTTCCTCAGCTGTTCGCAGCTCAAGCCTGTGGACTCATTCACGCAGAAATGACCCAGCACCTCCTCGACCGTCTTAGTATGGGCATTGTCCATCCCTGAGAAAGAGACTTCGGGGTAAACGACTCATGGATTTTGATTTGACTCAACATTGCCCTATTGCACCATATTTCAAATGGATATAAAGACTCAATGAATTCCAGGGCAGGCTGCATTAGCGCAATGCTGCCGTTTACTATCAATTCAGAACACATCGCAAGACACTGGCAGATACAATGGCCAAGCCTACAGTATGTGGTTATTTCTGCCTGCCCCCTCCTCTCTCCCTTGAGCCATTTCCCCTGCTCTTTCTCTAAGCTGTAGGGTTTTCAATCTTCAGTGCGCTGCGTTTACAATATACCAGCCTATTAGTTGATATTGGCCCTGGGGTTTACTGGAGTTACGACACATTGCTAGTCTAGAAGCAGAAATGTCAAAACACACCATTCTACTGTAGGAGGAAATGTTATTAATGATGCGTAGTGTGCACAGGGCTCTGCCTGGCGACTGACCTGCTTAGGCACGTGGGAGCTGTAGTTATTCAAACACGTCTTGAATGTAGATCTGCCTTGAAGTCAGGAATTAAAGGGGCATCTAACCCTGGTTGGACATTAGGTTGTTTGTATCACGTCTGAGGTATTTCTAGGTCAGTGAGATTTGTTCACACATAATTGGGCATAGGGATTGGTGTGCTAAACAACACATTCTAGCATGTCAGGACACATATAGAAGGGGGAGCAAGATCTTAAAAATAAATCCAATAATGTTTGGTTTCACTTTGGAAGTCATCCATGTTATACCAGTCACGCTACATTTGGGTAGTCGCGGTTGTCTTTCTTTGATAGAGCCATTGGATGTCTTTCCTCGATGTACTGATTAGCAGACATCTTGACAAATAATGTGTCAAAATGTTTCTCTTTCTAAAAGACTACCACTACTGTATGGTAGGGCGGTGCTTGCTGCTTTGGTCCATTCCCTCCCTCTTCAGGTTTTGAACACATCTCCGAAGACTGACTGGATGCTGCTTGCTAGCTAGCTAGCTAGCTAACGTTAAATTACACAACAGCTTGTCATCATGATTTGAAAGATACATTTTTGTAAATGAACCAAGACATTTATTAGGACCAAGACACTATACGGCACTACAACAATAAGTAAATGAATCCTATGACTTTCTGCCTTGCTTATTTTTGAACAGACTGTGGTTAAGGGAATTAATTCAAATACTGTTTATTTTGGTTACTGTCTGTTTAGAACCTACATTCACTACTGATATCTATTGACAGGCTATTGCTAAAGCTTCAAATGTACTACATTACCTTTACATCACATGATATGGCTGAAATTAGAATCAGGTGCACTAAAAACAAGTGCAAATTGTTAGAAAATGATTACAGTGTAACTTGGGAAGGTTCAGTCTTTACTAAGGATTATTAACTTGGTCTGGTTTGCACATAACCATACCGTAGCACATCATGCCAGACTGAAAGACCGATCCGAGGCCTTCAGAAGAAAGGTTATTGATGATCATGAGTCAGGGAGGGGTTACATATCTATTTCCAGGAAATTCAAAGTATATCATTGCATTGTCCAACACATTATCTACAAAGTGAGAAAATTTCAGACCAACCAAAATTAAGACTGGTTATGCTCATAGAGGTCTATAAGAACCCCAGGGTCACATCCAGGGATCTACAGTCCTCTTACAACAATCATTGTTGGAATGGATGAGCCAAATGCCAGAGGCACGTAAATATGGCCTACATGCAAGGTCAAGAAGAAAAATGCCCTAGGTCTCAAAAAAAGAATTAAGACCTGTGAGGTGAAACCGGGCAACAACTTTTGAAGCTAGGGGTGTATTTGGTTTTTCAGCACTATGAAATAGCATTTCTGTAGATTTTTTGCAAAGTAATCTTTCAGTGTAATTTGTTAAATTCAGTTTAATGTGTCTAGTCTTAAAATATTTTACATCCACCTGTCTTGAGAATGTAGAGAATACAATTTTCCAGAGTTACTTTTTCACATGACTGTATAAGCAGAGAACACATTTGGCGTTAGCGCTTGTCACTACTGTAAACATCTGCCTTCAGAGCAGATAAGGCTCCAAGACATTTTAACTGTATCTCCTTGCCTATACTGTATCCATCCTCTAACTTGCAAATAAAATTACATGTCTGTCCCAAAATGACTTAGATATTTTTTTAAGTAAATTCCTAGTGGAACCTACTTTTGACACTGGGAATGGGAGTCGACAAGCAAGGAGGCGATTATTAGTCGAGTTCACTAGATCGAAGCGGAAAGCAAAATACATAGGCTGGGTTTATAATGGCATAGTTTGACATATTGAAAATAAAATGGCTCAAAAATGAAAGATGTAAACTCATTGTAATGTATACTCCATCTGAGACGTTCTCACAATAACACGGACTTAATACAGTAAATTCGATCATGTTTAAACCGAAATTACAGCCTGGGGACATTGGACAACAAAACGAGCATCATCAAGTGAGCTGTTGCACCTGTTGCGTGTGAATTACGTTGATTTACAGCACCTGTTGTGTTCACTAGGGTATTCAACAAGAAATGAAACAACAGTGGCACTTAGCAACCAGATATTAGACATGTAACTGATTAGACGGTCCCAATTACAGAATGTTCTTGAAAGCTCATCTTTGCAGCACCCTGCAGCCTCCACGGCAGAGATCGTGCGAGATCACATCATCCGAGTGAGCACGCGTATACATCTATTACTGTTTTTCAAACACACCCCTGAATTAAATACAAATAAAGGCAAGCAATGTCGGACATTTCTAGATATACAAACAGAAGCAAATATGTATGACCTTCTGAATGGAATGTAAATGTCTTCATATTATAGGCCAATAAGCAGCGACGTCTTCGACATGCTAACGGGATTCATTGCAGCTAATAATCCTGCATTTCTTACATCGGACGTTACTAGCTTATAAAGGAACACTTACCAGTGCAATTAGATTTCCGGTATTCCGTTGACTAACCACTAATTCCAAAACGTTTTTTATGCACACAATATCAAAAGAAATACTGTATAAGTAGAAAACTACAAAAAGAAAACGTTCATCCAACGACGAATTGAAAAATCGATCTAACGTTATGAAATGCCTGGCTAGCTATATTTCTCTCCAACGGAATCGGCTTGCTTCGTCCTCGAAAATTATGAGTTCAGCATTTTCATATAAATCAAACTTGTTGAAGTCGTATCCTCCTACTTCAGTTTTTATTACAAAACCGATGTCGTTCGCGTTAATCCACCCGCTATGCCTTATCTAAATAACTGCCGCTTCATTTAATGCTGAACGTTAGGCCAGAGAATTACAGTAGTGCTTCAGTTGCAGAAATCCTCAGCTAAGGTTAAGCCAATGAGAGGACTGGCATTTGTACGGACCTGACATTAGAACGAACCACATTGCAGAAGCATCTGTAATCACGCCCACCGGCGCTTTGCTGCAGGAGGGCAGAACCCCAAACTGGCCCTTGGCTCAGCACTTGACCAATGAACGCGCTGTGCGACATTCGTCATTCAGATGATTGACATGTCTACAAAGAAATGGATTTGCCAGTATTATTGATTGGCGTTACAGCTGACCAATACTAAAGCAAATATGGCGGGACGGGTAATTAAAGGGAATGCGGACATATCCCTCCCCCAACGCCCATCTGTCACCAGAATGCGTATAACGGCTAATGAGTGACGTGCAATAACCAATTGTCTGGTCAGTCGCATACTTTATTACCTTAAGCACCTTATGTTCCTAAGGTCATGTGGTCCCCCTCACTCGCTTTTCCTTTCACTTCCACATACAATAACACACACACACAACTTTGCTATTGCTCGTCTGGTGTAATGCGGTCTTTATCTATTCTAGACGGGTTTATAAGTATGCGTAGTGATAGTGCCTACACCACAGCCACAGCATCATCTGTATTCACCAACCGCTAGGCTAAATGACAGGGGTGTGAATGTATGTTTATATGTGCATACTTCCTTGGATACAGGTGCAAGCTAAACGGTGCCATGGAATAAAATGAACAGATACAGTGTTATGGTAGAAAATGGTATTTTAATAGAAAATTATAGTGTGATGGTTAGCGGTCTGAACCAACCAAAACCACAGGCACCATGACATTCTTCTTCCACTCTCCTCTTCCCGTTTCTCATAAAGGATAAGCACTCCACAGGCTGAAAGACATTGTTTTTAAAAACAAAATATGACAGGTAAATAATTACCGTAAGGCACACCGTATGCTACGGTACAGCTGGAATACATTTGTAAACGGTCCAGAATCACACTGTGTGAGTGCGTGCGACCGGGCTATGTGTGTTTTTCATCGATCGAGTGAGCACACGATCACGTTACCAGTGTGTGTAGTCTGGATCGGTTTCTCTGCTGAGCAGCGTCTCTCTGATCTCCTTAGGGGGGTTTAACCCATGATGTGAGGCTCTCTCCCACCGCTCTAGACGGCTGATACCTGACAGAGAGAGAGGAAAAACAATGACAAAGGGACAGAGAAAGAGAGCAAGACAGAAAGAGCGAGATAATGAAAGAAAAAATATGGCATGGGAAAAACAGAGGATGAGAGAAAAAATATAGATATTTTATCACAGTGGGAGCAGGAATGATACTACGAGTCTATTATTAGCTTATGATTATCTTATTGTGGGGAACATTATTTTCAGGCTATTCTAGGAGAAAGCCAGTATGTAGAGTTTGAAGGTGTGGCCATCTCTCCCCTTATATTTATTTAATATCCCCTAATGAGTTATGCACCGTCTCATCATTAAAGTTTGCTGTCTCATGCACCACCACAGATTATGCGACATTGTGAGATACAGAAAGAATGGAGTGAAGAGAGATAACTACAGTTCATATCATCACAAGGAATACATAACAGGAAAGAAACTTATCATTGCAATGACTGTGCTGCAACAGCCAAAATGTACAGGGCTAATAGCCCTAATTGGAAATAGGTTAGCTATCCAATTTGTATTAAGTCTGATAAAACAAGTGGCTGCAGGTTAAAAACACTTTACGATGACACACATAAGTCAGAGGTCAAGTTACCTGTGCACGGCCCAAACCGCCAATCCTGGTCAAATTGTCTCAGCTCCTGCAGCTCTTTCTCTTTGGCCGTGAGGGGTAGCGGCTCAGCGTCTGATTGGACCATAGAACAAAAGCGAGGTCAGAGTGACACTGCCGTCATGACCAGTCCAATCCAGCTAGAGCAGTACTACATTGACAGGGGGTTGCAGTGATGAATTACACATTTTCTTTCTTGAGACCAAAACTATTCTTTTCTAAAACCTAAGCTATTCTATTAAATGTATTCTATTATATTGATCATTTAAATAAAAACCTTTATGGGTCAAAGCTTATTTGAAAGCAAATAGTTAATATCTGGTTGATCATGGACTTCATGCTAAGGATCTTTCGGGCAACTTGCCAAATTGTAAAAAATAATTCACACAAACATTCAAAATAAATGGGTGAAGTTGCAGGTCAAAGCAACATTGAGTGGTGTGGACTGCTGGACAAAAGCTAATAAACTAGTAAGATAGAAAACAAACACAGGCACACAGTTTGTTTTTTGTACTGACAAATATATTAAAAAAACACACATACACACGTTTCTGTTCTAGCCCTGACTGCTGATAGCTTCATCACTGAGAAAATTGTCCTTACTATTATTGCTTTGTGTGGTACAAGCTATGTTAAGATAGTTGCTGTAACTGTAGATCTTTCTGCATAATAGCTCCTGTTTAATGACAAAGACAAACTCTAACCCTGCTGAGGAGGCGTTGGGGCCCTCTTCACCCTCTTCTCTCGCTTGGCTTTCTTCACCACCTTGAAGGTATCTGTGATCAGACCTGAACGTTTGGCTGTCATGGCTGAGAGGGACATACAGAAAGAGGGAGATAGAGGGTGTGGTTACTGATACTGATGTCAAGCCAGTGTTGTTGTTGCAATAGATACTACACAATTCAGTATCGTATATTTTCGTTTTTATTTTAAAACTATGTTTTATTATGAGTTTGGTTGTGGGCAGAACGACACACTTTGGACACAGTATTGGCAGTGACAGGGGAAGTGCCCCACCCATCCTACGATTTGTTTAAAACATTTCGTTGTTAAGTCGACATTTAGGAGATGCAAAATGCAAAAGGATGGAAGTCCGTAACGCACACCATACAACACACCGGCAAATGGCAAACTTACCATTATTTCAAAGCAATATATTGTCACCAATGCAAAGTACTGGGCGCATTTTGTAGCTATATGCACCGCTATTATGAACACATTTTAATCAGAGCGTTGTTTTATAAAATATAGCTTTTAATAGTTTGCACAAACATTGTAGTGCAAGCGATGAATCCAACTCATGTCGTTTCATACATTACCTGATCTCAATTCTTATCTATATATTTCTACTTCGGTTTGTGCATTAATGTATAATCTGTGTGTATGTAATCGTCAGCGATACAATCGAAACCCCACAAGCCCGTCCCAGGAACAAAAAACGTCATACGTAAAATATGCCTGACGGGAATACGTCACATTCTGCGCAAGCGACGCGGAGGGTTGACTTTCTCACTCCGTACTCACAGCACTGCCTTCAGTTGACAGCTCCAACTCTACAGTTGGTAATGTAAACACGGCGTTATTGCTAACAAGACGTTATTACAAATATGACATATTATCTGTAAACAGTGGCACCATTATAGGAAGCGGTCCCGTAATGCATGAGGGTTTTTAGATAAGGGTTCTTATGTCTCTATCCCTAGTTTCCTGAGCGTTGCTTAAGCAGTTTGGTAGGTTGTTGAAATCTTCACTCCAGGCCTACTGTCCAAGTTGGGACACTCGAGTCATTTCGCCTCTAGCATGCATATAGATTCAGTCCTTGAGATGAAAATATACATAATTGAACCATAAAGTATTTATTATACATTGAAATTAATTACCTAACTAATTTAAATTGAGTAATACATATTTCATGGTAGTTTGTAGTTATTCCCTCGTCCCACATTATCCCATGCTTTAAAGGTTAAAGAAAATATCAGAATTATATGACATAAAGATCTATACATTACTTGGAGTATAGAACGAAGGCAGACCGTTTTTCTGTCTCAGTAGTATTAGTAATAGGGTGGCTCTGGAGGACCGGGGGAAATATTGCCATGGGCGACACACTGGAGTTCAGTGACATTCACCAGGAGGTCAAAGGGTCATGGGTGAGTGTGCGTATTTGTGTCTACCGAGCGCGTTAAAACGTCTGACAGTGCAGATCGATTTCAGTAGTTTAAATGTATCACAAAACATTTTAAATGTGCGTCTGCAGTATGTCAGCACCATTTCTACCTCGTTTCCAACAGAATGACGGTCGTCTGAGGTTCAGTAAACAACATGTGGTCTTTAAGAACATCAAGACCGGAAAGGTAGACAGCATCCCTGCTGCAGAGCTGTCTCAGGCCCAGTGGAGACGCGTTTGCCTGGGTCAGGGTGTCAAACTGACCACCAGCACCGGGCACAACTACAGATACGACGGCTTCAGAGAAGGGGTGAGGAGGGGGAGGGAGAGAGCCATGAGAGGGGAGACAGAAGGATAGAAGGGGTAGAAGAAGGAAGGCCAGAGGATGAGATGAATGAGGGGAGAGAGGGATGAAGAGGAGAGCAATTTGGTGAGAGAGGAATGGATGGGAGGAGAGATGGAGGTGTTTGTGGCGTGACAGTCGCAAGACAATGTGTGACCCGGTTGAATCCGACAAAAAGGATCAGGATGTAATGCCAGTAGAAATACACACATATTTACAGAAAAAAGTTGCGATATAGTTGTAAAACACGTCAAGTGCTGAATGGGGAATGTTAGATAGAACTTTGGATGAGTTTTATTGTTCCTCCTGAATCTCCTGAAGTTTTAAAAATGGTTCTACAGCATACTTCTCCAGCCTAGTACAGCCACTTGATTGAAATATACTGTACTACATTATAGATTTCTCCAGTGTACTGCAGTTAATTTGTAGTATTTTATAGTAACTCTATTTTTGTTTTTGTTAGTTTGTGTTCTCTAACTATTCTCTCACCTTCCTGTCTCCTCTCGCTCTCCTCTCTGCTCCTCTCTCCCCTCTGCTCCTCTCTCCCCTCTGCTCCTCTCTAGGACTTTGAGAAAATCGCAGAGTTCTTCAGAGCCCACTACAAAGTGGAGCTGTTAGAAAAGGACTTCTCTGTCAATGGTTGGAACTGGGGCACCGCCAATTTCTCCGGTGAGTATCCGAGTTTGGCCATTTTGATTGGAACAAGTTGGCTTTAATACTGTCTAGTTTGAAGGGAAGCAAAAGCTGAGTGACAGACCCCTTTTTTGGGGCGGCCATTTTGTCTCTTTGTGTTTAACACAGTCTGGTCTCCATGTCTAGGCCCTCTCCTGTCATTTGAGGTGGACGACACCCCTGCATTTGAGATCCCCCTGGCCAGCGTGTCCCAGTGCGCCACGGGGAAGAACGAGGTGACGTTGGAGTTCCACCAGAACGACGAGGCCGAGGTGTCACTCATGGAGGTCCGCTTCTACGTCCCACCCAGGGACGCCAACGCTGCAGACGAGGAGCCAGAACCCGTGGAGGTGGGCTGGGTTTGTGTGGGTGGGTGTCTTCTTGTCTGGCATGACTTCCAAATTGTCCTATATGGTGGATGTTCTTACTTCAACAGTCCTGCAGAGGGAACTGTTCTCCACAACCAAAACCTATACATCTTTGGTCTGGACTTTTAGGTCTGGACTTTTAGGTTAGGAATAAAATGTATGTCATTTTGGCTAGGACCAGTCCTCCAGATTGTTCTAAATTTAGCAATTGTTATCCAGAGCAACTCTGGATTTGTTATCCAGAGTGTATACATTAAAATACTTTTTTTGACATTCAACAACTTGCTACGCTCACGCTTTGAATAAGTCTGGTAACTGACCGTAATTAGAAATGTTTTTCAGTTTAAAAAAAATCATTTTACATGCTGCATTTTCCATTTATAATGGAAGAAATACGAGACTAAAATATGAATTGTATAATATTTCACAACGCGATGCACTGAAAATGCTGAAATTGGTCTGAGGGTTTCAATGAGTTTTGTGAATCCACCAAACCTGGATTGCTGTCGTATTTGTCAGTGGAAATGATGACATTTGTCTGCGTAAAACTGTAATTTGAATGCCTTGAAACCCTCCTCAGGTATTCAGAGACAGTGTGCTGTCCAAGGCAGATGTGATCCAAGCCACTGGAGATGCCCTGTGTGTCTTCAGAGAGCTGCAGTGTTTAACACCCAGGGGGAGGTACAAAGCTGGTGACATATGTTCAATCTTTGTGACTACACAACAAGTGGATAGGGTTATTATTAACCAGTAATCTACCTGAATGAATCTGACTCCACGACATGTAATATAGGCATATACAAGCAAGGGTGAATTAGGAATTAGTAAGCTGATCCTGGCATCATTCCTTTCAGAGTTCAATGATTGAAAGTGGTCGATGAAAAGTCAAGCTTGAAACTAGACATCTTGCTCATACATTTACCATAGGCTTTCAAGCTGCATTGAAGTGGATTACACCAGGTTGACATGGAATGCGTGTCTCTATATTGTCAAGTAATTACATTTTTAAAGTTAGCATAGAAGTTGAGTCGTCACGCAGAGTTCTGCATACCAAGTAGTCATCAATCAAAACCAACCGATAGTCCAATCTACATTAAAAAACACAATCTATGTGTGTATTTCAATCTGTGTGCACACAAACTGTGCCCAGGAGTCCTGTCACAGAAAAGGTCAAATATATGATGATTTTCCAACAATGTTTTATTGCTTGACCTTGGCCAACACATTCGAAGAAAGGACCGGCACTGGCATCAGTACATGAATACAATGAGCTCATCTCCATGGCCGGACATTTGGTCTCGGGTTTAACCGTTAGTAGTCTTGCCGTCCTGCAGACATTCACCAACAGAAAACCATCACCATCACCCCACAAAAAAACAATTCCCATCAATTAAAACTGGTACATCACTTCAGATTTTTGGTTGCTGCTTCTTATCAGACTGATGACTCAGATTAAAGTACTGCCTCGTTCCCTGCTGTCAGGTATGATATCCGTATCTACCCCAGCTTCCTTCATCTCCATGGCAAGACGTTTGACTACAAGATCCCCTACACCACAGTGCTGCGCCTCTTCCTGCTTCCTCATAAGGATCAGAGGCAGATCTTCTTTGTGGTGAGTTCTGCCAGCGTGTGTGACCTCTCCCTCGCCCTTTTCCTTAACCTCCCTTCAGCCTCCCCTTTTCTGTGTCTCTTTCTCTCCCTCTCTGTGTCTTTTTCTCTGTAGGTCAGTCTAGACCCGCCCATTAAACAGGGACAGACGCGTTACCACTTCCTCATCCTAATTTTCTCCAAGGAGGAAGTTCTCAGCCTGTCGCTCAACATGACAGAGTAAGAGAGAAGTAATGAGGGAATGAGGGAATGAGAGAGAGTGAGAATGAGAGAAAGACTATTGAAAAGACAGACAGAGAGGGGCTGGAGTTGGAGAGACTGAGAACGGGAATGATGGAGCTTGCTGTAGAACGTATAGAAGACTGCTACATCTTAGAGGTGACTGACCACACCAGATACTGTTTTCTATTCTCTCTCAAATTTGGGCAAATTTATTGGAGTAGAGTGTTATTTAGTGATATTGCTTAGGTGGTAAAGGTTGGCAGCGTGTTAGTAAATAAAGTACAAAGCAATAGAGATGAATGCAAAGCTGTTCATTTCCATAGTAACGATCATCACAGTAACAGTGCATCCATGGAAGAGTACAATAATATTGCTGTTTAATTGTTTTATTCAGGAAATTAATTAAAGAAAAAAACAGGAATCATGTTCAGCGAAAATAATTCTCCTATAGCACTCCGAACTGCACCCGTCCATGCATGCACGCACACACACACCCACACACACACGTTATTACAGTACTGTCAGTTCTTTAGCACAATAGGGGCCACATACAGATAAAATGCATGCTGTGTCTTGTTTCTCGTTGCTCGGCGCCATGTGTTGTAAGACCGAAAGATTATATCTCTATATCTTCTTGACTAATTACTCTCTAACAATCTACACTCTACAACACACATCATACATTACACTAGAATAGCTCTCCTGAGATTATATTTACTACAACATCAAAATCATCAAATTATTTCAACAGTCTTGATTACATTAATAGTACTCAGGATTATCTTTTTAGCGTGTTTATTTGAAAAGACCATTCTCGACCCAAAGAGTTAATTGAGAATGTAACGTTGCCCTACTGTGGCGTTACAGCGCACTGACACGCTCTCTCATTCTGTCTCTCTTTCTGTCTCTCTTTCTGTCTCTCTTTCTATCTCTCTTTCTCCCTCTGTCTGTCTGCAGGGAGGAGGTGGAGAAGCGGTATGAGGGGAAGCTCCGTAAGAACATGTCTGGACCTCTGTATGAGATGGTCAGCAGAGTGATGAAGGCTCTGGTCAACAGGAAGATCACAGTGCCAGGAAACTTCCTGGGGTGAACACACGCACTCACACACACACACATACACACACACACACACGTGCAAACATAGACAGGCCTGTGACTCACACACACAGATCCAGGGTTAAACACACAATCACACACACATTTAAATCATTTATAGGGAAGTGACTGAAGACACTCTTATCCAAAGCGGTTTACTCTAGTGAGGGCATTCGTTTGGCTCCTGCCGTGCCCTTTCACCTGAGCTACACAGACGCCTGAGACTCAACATTGGCCGACAAGCACTAAGCTGTCCTAAAGAAGATTGCTCCATAGGAGGCCTCGTTACAGTAACTCTCTAAAACCTGGAATGAAGGAACTATTAAACCTCCCTCTGTCCCTCTCTCCCAGTCACTCTGGGGCCCAGTGCATCACGTGTTCCTTCAAGGCATCGTCGGGCCTGCTCTACCCGCTGGAGAAGGGATTCATCTATGTTCACAAGCCGCCCGTTCACCTGCGCTTCGAGGAGGTACTGCACCATCCGTTTATATAAATTAATTCCTGCGTAGGCATGCACAGGGCCTACATTGGTATATACAGGGTCTACATAGGCCTTCACAGGACCTACATAGGCCTACACAGGGCCTACATAGGCCTACACAGGGCCTACACAGGGCCTACATAGGGCTACACAGGCCTACACAGGGCCTAAATAGGCATACAGAGGGCCTACATAGGCCTACATAAGCCTACACAGGGCGACCTGTGTATGGGGCAGAGTTCCGGTGGTTGAGTATGTTGCTTTTACCAGCCGGCGGTTATGGGTTCGAATCCTATGAGGGGAAAGATGAGATGCAGTCGCGACCCCAAGTTGCTCTTGATAAGGGCATCCCGAGGACTACATTGTGTAAAGATCTGGACGGTCTTCTACGGTATTCCTTTGTTCTTCCTTAATTCTTTTGTCTTTTCTCCTGCTCTTTTTTCCAGGTGTCCTGTGTTAACTTCGCCAGAGGCACCACCACCACACGCTCTTTTGACTTTGAAATCGAGACCAAGCAGGGGAACCAGTTCACCTTCAGCAGCATTGAGAGGTGAACAATACACACATGCACACTGACCACATACACACAATAACACACATACACACACACATTCATACCACTCTCTCAGTCCATCCTCATTCTCTCTGACTACATCCTTCCCCTCCTCTCTCTCTGTCCCACTCTTCTTTCTTTTCCTCTTTCTCACTTCATCCTTTCTCTCTCTCTCACTCCGTCAGAGAGGAGTACGGCAAACTGTTTGACTTTGTCACGGCCAAGAAGCTCAGCATCAAGAACAGAGGATTCAAGGAGGTGAACGCTCACATATTGTTGAAATGTTTCCCGTCTTTTAATCCCGTCGTTCACTCACCATCAGTCCTGTTTTTCTGTTTTCTGGTCATTTAGAAAAAGGTTGGTCCCGTACGGAGGTGGTTTTTCCAGGGTTTCAAAATGGCGTTCTCAAGGTCAACTGCATGGTGTGTGAATTTGTAATAATTAAAGATTGCATGTGTATGTGTGTTTTGGTAATGCTGCTTCTGTAATGGCTTCATCACTAACCGAGGACATTTTATAATATCAGATAGCTGTGTCTGATTGGTTATCTTAATTGTCCTGTCCTCTGCAGTTGTATCTGTTTTAGAGTGAGGTGATATTAGATTTGGGCATGATTTGGGGAGAAATGTGTGATCAGATTTGGAGGGTTTCAAATTGCTTTACCTGTTTTTTCTCAAGGATCTCTGTGCTGGATGTTTCTTACAATTCATCCCCTTGACCTTAACTTGGCATTTCCCCTCAGGGCACGAAACGTAAAGATGACATGATGGAGGACTCAGACGAAGACCGGCACGATGCCTACCTGGAGAGGATGAAGGAGGAGGGCAAGATCCGAGAGGAGGCCAACGACAGCGACGACTATGAGGGAGAGAGCGGTGAGTGACAGCGGGCTGGGCCAGTCACAGGCAGAGACTGGAGAGTGACAGGAGGCCTTGTCAATCAGGGTAAGAGCTTGGTAACACCCTCGTGGCTTTTTTCTTCCAGACGAGTCGTTTAACCCTGGAGAGGAGGAGGACGACATAGAGGAAGAGTGTGTACTCATTTTCATTCCATCGCTTCCTTATACTCTGAATAATAATGACGTACGAGATAGATGTGTGGGTACACTCAAAGCTCAAAATCTCCCTCCCCCTCAGGTATGACAGCAAGGCATCGGCCAGCGACAGCAGTTCAGAGGGAGGAGAGAGCGACAGAGAGACCAAGAAGAGAGCAGCCAGGAAGGCCAAGGTGATGAAGGAGAGGAAACCACGCAAGGTAATGAAAGAAGGGAGGAAATAGGCATTACAACTCCACCTGCCTCCTCGTGCTCACTCTCTTTTCCTTCCCTCGTTTTCCCACCTCTCACTGCGTCTCCTTCCTTTCCCTGTCCCTCCATCCCATTCTCCATCCTTCCTCATGTCACCCCCAGAAGAGGCAGATGGACAGTGATGCTCCCAAGAGGCCAATGAGCTCCTATTTCCTGTGGCTAAACGCCAGCCGCAAGGGCATCAAAGCCGAGCACCCTGGGATATCAGTCACGGAGGTCTCCAAGAGGGCCGGGGAGATGTGGAGGGAACTGGGGAAGGAGCAGAAAGAGGTGAGCGAGTGGGAGGGAGGGACTGTCCTGCTGCTGTTCTGCCCCCTTGTCTTTCTGTTAGCACTCCCTCTTTCATTACCTTTTAAGAAACACATTTTAGCTGGGGAAGCGGGGGAGCCTCTAGGTTAAAGGCAGAGGTTTCCAGGTTGAATCCAGGAGCCATAATTCAAATGTTGCCAGGTTGAATCTATGAGCCTTCATTCAAAGGTTGCCAGGTTGAATCCAGGAGCCAGAATTCAAATGTTGCCAGGTTGAATCTATGAGCCATCATTCAAAGGTTGCCAGGTTGAATCCAGGAGCCATAATTCAAATGTTGCCAGGTTGAATCTATGAGCCATAATTCAAATGTTGCCAGGTTGAATCCTGGAGCCATCATGCAAAGGTCTGGCACTGCCAGGTTGAATCCTGGAGCCATCATGCAAAGGTTGCCAGGTTGAATCCATGAGCCATCATTCAAAGGTTGCCCGGTTGAATCAATAAGCAAACTTCAAAGGTTGCCAGGTTGAATCCATGAGCCGTCATTCTGTGCCCAGGACAGTTAGTCTAATCTGCACACATTAGTCACTCTGGGTAAGATTTAGCAAAATTACTCAAATATGATCATAACATCTTGTTGGCCATATTTTTCCTCCCCTGTCCCTTGTTCTCCCCCACGTTTCGGCTTTTTCTCTTTGTCTGTCTGTTCTTCTATCTGCCTGTTAGGAGTGGGACGCGAAAGCGGAAGAGGCAAAGAAAGCCTATGAGGTAGCGATGAGGGAATACCAAGAGAGTGGAAGGGGAACCACGGTACCTCCCAAAGGGTACAGAACCACATCTCTCAGTGATTACACAATGTTTAAAATCGTATTTGTGTGCATTACCTGGAGTTCTATGAAATAATTAACATGGATCAAGGAAACCTGCCTGACGCGTCACCAGTAAGGTCCAGTGTTTTGGATATCATGTCACAGAAATGGACTTCTACACTCATCTGATGTTTTTTCATCCAAATCCAAGTTTGATCTCCTGTGGTTGGGCACTATACTTTAAACAAGGATTGGCTTTTCTGACTCATTATTATTTCTGAAAAGCTTAAGGTGAAGGTGACGTGACAAGGGTGTCCACTGGGATTTTGCTGATCGTCACTCTAGAAGGGTGACCCTATTTTGTGAATTTTCAACCTTTTGGTTGCATATTCTTCAATCTCTCACTTATTAAATGTGTTCACCCGTACAATAAAAAACAGGCAGAAAAAAACTAAATAATCTGGTCAACTAATATAGTTCCTAACAAATGTAAACAATGTTATGCGATCCGCCCTTTTTATATCACCGAAAATGCATCCTGAAAAAATATTGCTTTTTTTTTTCTTGTATGGGCAGGGAGAGAAAGAAGAAAGGATGGAAGAGTGATGAGAAAAAGAAGAGGACGTCTGGTGAAGGGAAGGAGGGAGAGAGGGAGAGATTGACTGGAAATGACAGCTTTAAGAGCAGGGAGTTTATCTCCAGTGACGAGAGCTCCTCAGACGGGGGCGAGGCTAAACGCAAACGCAAGGTGAGGCCACACAGACACACAGACACACACACAGACACACACAGACACACACACACACAGACACCGACACACACACAGACACACACACACACACACACA